>VMBQ01001926.1:143983-177484 GCA_007657795.1 Dreissena rostriformis | reverse complement strand
GTAGTAGTAGTAGTAGTAGTAGTAGTAGTAGTAGTAGTAGTAGTAGTAGTAGTAGTAGTAGTAGTAGTAGTAGTAGTAGTAGTAGTAGTAGTAGTAGTAGTAGTAGTAGTAGTTATAGCAACCAAACCAAAATAAAGTTCTCGTTTGAAATATCACTGTAACTTGAACATAATACAAAATGTTTAAACCAAACAGTAAGATGGCAGGAAAGTTGACTTGAACTATGAACCAAACTTGTAAAAGTTAATGAGCAACAGAAACCCACGCAATATTTGAAGGAAATTAACCCCAACACATTGTTACCTTTAACACACGTAGGGATACCCATCCACGTTCCCGATGAATCACAGGTAACAATCATGGATATCCCCGGAGCGGGTGAATAATCGTTTTCGCAGCTGTATGGCACCGTATTTCCAACAGTAAGAGGGTCATCAACTGTCGGCTGACGAGTATGGGGAAACACGGGCAGAGTGGATTTCGGACATACTAAAAGACAAATGCATTTTGTGTTCATATCTCGTGTAAGAAACCAGAATTGAAAGCATACTACTCGTTAAAAGGAAGAAGTAGTTTAAGAATAATTATAAATATAATTATTGTTTATATTATTATAATAGTTATTAGTAGTAGTAGTAGTAGTAGTAGTAGTAGAAGAAGTTGTAGTAGTAGTAGTAGTAGTAGTAGTAGAAGTAGTAGTAGTAGTAGTAGTATACCTCGTGTAAGAAACAAGAATTGAAAGCATGCATACGAATAAAAGAAGATATTATCAAGAGCATGGGAAAATCCTGATGGCTTTTTAAAAAGATGTTGTTTAATGAAGATATGATGAAGTAAAAAATAAAATATAGTTTTCGTTTGAAATATCAATGTTATTATATGGACGTTAATACTATGGCACCACAGTGCCGATAGCAAGCGTGTCGTTAGCCCTCTTATGTTGAGCATTTGCAACATAGGTAAGTGAGTTTGCCGGACATACTGAAAGTAAAATACTTAAGAAATAGAAAACTTTACCGAGGGCCCTATGGCAGAATAGTGTCCAGCCAGGCTTCGGTCCATAATATTATACTATTTGGGACTGCCTGGCTGGTCACTATTCTGCCATTTTCGGCTTCTGTCCATATACTATTTGGGGCTGCCTGGCTGTTCACTATTCTGCGATTGGGCCTGAAGTGAGGTTTTCTATTTCTTATATTATACCGAACATTTCTGTGCAGATAAATGTCATTAGAAATAAAACATAAATAACACAATATAACTTCCATCATTATTTATCAGTTACTATTAATAATATGTACCAAAACAAAATAGAACAAATTGAACAGTTAAAGCACTTTACCACAAAACAAACAGGGGTTTACACACAGTGAACTGTTATGTGAATGAAAAAATATGCCCATCATTCGCAGAGTTAACAATTCTAGTGATAACTGTTATATAACTTAACATTGCAGTTGTGGAAATTGGGACAGAGTGCTACTGGTTGAAATATTAACATTACTATTGTTTGTAACTGACAATTCTTGGTTGTTTGTTGTATGTGGAGCCACATGAAATTTTGTAACAGACCTTGCATCCACGGGCATGTCATTTGATTCAAATTCATGCATTCTTTGAAGAACTTTTTCTGTTTGTGATAATGATAGTGACAGAACCTCATCAAATCCATCATCCAGCTCAATACTAGAGCTAGAGGGATCAGTGTTGTCGGTCACTTTCGAAGTGAAGTCGCCCAAGGCCTCAGACATCTGGCGTTTTTGCATGGATGTGGTATTCGGAACGTAACTTCGAACACTTGCTTCATTGCGATGGCCCGAAATGCTCATTATATGCCGTGTTTCAAATCCAGCATCACTTAAGGCTGTATAGCTGTGGCACGAATGCAGTGATTTTTGTAAATATTAGAAAGATTGGCTGATTTACACAGGTGAATCATCATGTGTTCCAAAGTGTTTTTGCCGAGAGTTTTTTTTTGATACCATACCATGGAGTCATCACTAAATGAATCAAGTGGTCTCTGGAATAATGCTTCACACTCAAGGTTGCGCTTGGCCATGTATTTTTTGAAACTTGAAACAGGGCACATTGGGTTTCCTGGTTTTGCTTACATCCGGACCTGGTTGCTGTCAACAGCTCTGTTGATTCCCTGATGATTCTTAATTGCCACAGGATCCTTCTGCACAACATATTCTGTTCCTGAAACAATGATTAAAAACATCAATGTAAAACATGTAGATTACTGTCTACAGAACATATGTTTCTATGTAATTTATAATTAAAGTAACTGGTTGAATCAATTTTAATTCAGAATAAATCGGTATCATGAAACTCCAGTAGTAAAATTCATATCGAAAACAAATGACATAAATAAATGATAACATCTCAATTTTGATTTATAAAGAAACATTCGAAATATACCAGTTAAAATTAACATGTGAACATCTGACTATACAATTCAAGTACAATCTTCATCTTTTCATTGCATTTTCCCCAAGGCAAGAAGTTCGATATTGTTCAATAACTTTGTAAAAGTGAAAATCTGTAAACGTTATTGATCCGCCTGATAGCAATATCTATATACAGAGTTCAAACAAAATAGAAATGTTTTTCTTTAAATGTTGTTCATTGAACCAAATTCGATTGAGAAATATTGCATAAGTTCTACATTTTAAGTCCCTTTTTTCTACCTTAAATTGTGAATATAATTTGTAAATGATTTATTACTTAGTTGTGCGTCAAACATGAATACCAGCTTAAAACTATGATTTTGTTTGAAATCAATTTCACAAAAGATCAGAAACCTGTTGTTGTTATAAAGTGTTTTGATTAAAATAATATGTAAACAATTTGTGTCAAAAGTTTCGCTTTTAAAATGATAGAGTCGACAACTAAAGACAGGAGTCTGTCAACCTTTAAATTACAAAAAAAAACATTGATGGCATTTTTTCTTTTTTTAATTAAAAATGCATCATAAGTCTTAGACTAGATAAGTTATTGCTTTATATAAACAGATTGAGATTTTTCAACTAAACTTAACATTGTTGCTACTAATAGAATTTTAAGAGTGGGTCAATAATCTGTATTTTAGCATACAAATAGTTTATAGCTTTTAACTTACCGTCTACTTCATCTTGACTTATTTCGAACATTTGCGGTGACAGTTCCCTCTGATTTTCACGACCTCTTTGGCAAAAGAGCATGCAAAGTTCAAACCAGACTTTTTGAATTAAACTAGTTGGTGTTGACGGATCCATTGCCAGAGAATTATACAGTCGGTTAATGTCTGCAGAACAGATGGCTAACGTATGCTCAACTGCCCCTTTGTCCTCTCTGCTCACATATTTAAGCATCAACACAACCATGTCATTCGACTGTTTTAAGTCACTTCCATTCACAATGTCCAACATGCATTTAGAAGACAGATGCCTTGCTAAGCCACTGTGTATTGCCAAATATGTACTCCGCTTGTACGTTTCACCTTTAGCACTCCGTAATTCTGAGTAAAAGTTTCGCAACTGACAGTTCAATTTATTGATCTTAAAATCTTCAACAGTTTCGTGTTCACCCTTTTCCTTGAGGTACTGACGAAACGTTGACACCGAATATTTTGTCGCTTGTTTGGTTTTTAAAGAATCTATATCGGAGACGATTAATTCTTTGTCTTCCTCTGTTAAACAGGCAAATACGCCACCACCAGAATACATGTTTGTAAACAAAGGAAACAGTACTCAAAAAATCTTTGAGTTGTAAAACTTGTACAAATGTTACAAATAACTAACATGCTAGCGGGCACTATTAGATGCGCGCGCATCTAGTCAGCGGGCGCTATTCTGTATAGCGCCCGCTGATTAGATGCGCGCGCATCTTTCCCGGCTACTATTCAACATAACGGACCTGTGTAGTTTATATACGCAAAGAAGAAACAAATTTATGTGAGGTATAATATATGTGTTTGTGTATCGTGTTTATTTTAAAGAAACCAATAAAAAGATCGAAACAAGAATTCAAATCATGCATATGAACAAAGAATCCAGGACATGAGTTAAATCCCGGGACTCCTTATATAGTTTTTAAATTAAGTGGTTGTTGAGTAAAAACCAATTAAAATTCTTCGTTTGAAATATCAATATTAATATATGGACGCTTATTTGCAAATCAGAATTTTGTTAAGTCATGTTGTTTTCATATTTTTCGCAGGGGGCTCAAATGGCGAAATCCAAAATGTGCGGTAAGCTCGTTTTGTTAACAAATTTAAGTGAAGTAAAAAAATCGAATTATATGTTTTATAAACCATAATGAACGGCATATCTAGGCCATAGCCGTATAACTTGTTATTTTATATTGGAAGCAGGCTGGTTATAAATGTCCGGCCAAGATCTTGCCTACGTTTTTTTCTATATTCAACATAAACCAAATCAAAAACGTCGAAACTTTTAGAGTAAACATTAAGAAAAAAACATCGAGAGCATATCAAAGTATGATTCACACAAACGTTTGAAGAAAAGTCTTTATTCAAGGCATGCGTCTATGGAAACATGCGTTGTAAATATATATCTTTGTTTAAGGTAGGCATAATCAAAAATAAAGAGCAGACGTAAGATTTTCATCTAAGAGACTCATATTATTTTTAAGGTTACATGAACTAGAAAATCGGCTAAAGGATTGCGTTTGTTTATTTAAACGATATGTTGATACGACGCATGATGGCAAGTAATAGTGACAGATTCGCACAAGCATGATTTTTTGACTGGCGAACAAACAGTTTTATATAAAACACATGTAAATTATTAAACTCAAATACGAATAATACCTCTTACGCACACGGGCGTTCCGCACCACGATCCGCCCGCGTCACATCGGAGGACGTTGTTCCGCATCGATGAGTATCCATGGACACACGAAAACGTAACCACTGCGCCGCCTACCAGCGGTCCGTTGTACGTGTCCACGTAGCCGAATTGCACCGGGGGAATCGGGCCACACACTGAAGATGTTGGCGTCTTCATCAAATTAACCGTACGACTATATATTTGATCGAATATGTCTCAAGCCGTACACCGAAATCAGATGTAAATTGTCTGGGATCATAACTCGTGTATTGTCATAAAATTAGTAAGAAATCTTTTATCTGAGATATAGCACTAAAAAGTTACATCATACAAAAACAACAAAGGGCAATAACTCTTATTTAAGAAAGTGTAGAACTATGGTCCTTAAGCATGGCAATACTTCTCATTGATACCAATACACCCTTGAAGTTTAATGTTGATATATTTTATAGTTTCTGAGATATAGCCCTTACACATTTTTGTGAAAGACGGACGGACAGAAAACGCCAATTCTATATCCCTGCGCCTTTGGCGAGAGATAAAAATATATATTTAAGAATCTGATGATATCTTACGTCTGTTACACACTGGCGCCATGGACCATTGTCCTTGGCCGTCACAGGTGACGCTTTTGACGTCCCTGATGGCGAATTCGGAATGACAGGCATACGTTACTACTGATCCAGCAGGAAAAAACGTGTTATTATCGATTCGAAAACCATTTGGAACGTGTGGGGGCTCTCCACCTACAATTTAAATATTTTTCAGTGAATAAATGATGCATGTTTTTACATTTAAAATTTTTATTGCTAAAAAATTGGCTCATTCTGACCTTTATATTTGCATGTTTTTAAATACATTTATGTTTTTAAAGAAACATGTACACTGTACGCTATCGAGTATCATCCACGGACGGATGTGCCTTAAAATACGTAAATACTGATTGTATAAATAAAAGGACAACTTGTTCACGAGTAAAAAGTACACATGTCAGACTATATATACGAAAAAACTCGATGAACACTCTTCGGGTTGCTATTGAGCTATGTTGCTTAATGTTTTTAAGCTATATGCTACATATGCAATGTGGGATCAACATTGATAATGCATGTGTATATTAATGGTTGTGGAGAAGATTAAAAAGGAAAGAAGCAAAAAGAACTTAAGCACGGAGAACAAACCAATGTGTTTTTTTTTAAACTTGTGTGAAATACAATTTAATTGGGACGGATCATGCTAGATAATGTTGGAAGTGGGAGTAATTATAGTTGTCATGGATCATTTGCATAGGGAGGAAATGAGACTAAGAACACATATAGTTAGAGCAAACTAAAAATGGAGAGAAATAAAGAAAGTACGTTTTGAGTTAATCCCCACATAGCCCTCTATCCACATACAAAGTTTCGTCAATCTAGCTTAGTTTGAGTTATCGCGGAATCCAGATTATTTCGGACGGACAGACGGGCGGACAAAGAGACAATACCGAAATAACGTGCGTAGTTAATATATGACCATATATATTTACATACCTAGATGTATGAACTTAGCCTATGTAGTTTAAGTATTGGATCCCGATTTTAGTTTTAACTTTTTTTCTAAACATATAGCAACAGAAATAAATGTCTGACGAAACAAACTGTAATTTCGCGCATTTTTCCCATTTGTTTTTATCCAAATGACAAGTTTAATCAATCTAGCTTACCTACTTACTGAAGGATAATTGTTTGAGTATTTTTCAATATTTATGGCATTATAGCATTAACAACCACAATTTCAGACAAAAAACAAAACAACGTGCATATTTTTCCAGATGGTTTCTCTATCTACGTACCCCGTTTCATGAATACAGATAGTGTTCTGTTTGAGTTATCGCGGGGTCCATTTAAAAAAAATAATATTTCCTCAACCATAGCATACGTGTCCACACCAACCACAGTTTGTGTGGCACAAACAAAATCAATTACGGGCATAAGTCCCATATGGCCATATATTCTTATTGCAAGTTCATCAATCTAGTTTGAGCACATTTTAAGTTATCGCAGACCTAGATTTTCATTTTAAAGCCCCATTAACACACAAAATCAACAAATATTTCGTAAAATATTTCGTAAAATAAAGTTAACCCATAACAAAAACAGTGTTCCTGATAGCAATAGCCAAATTTCAGCGCTATATGTGGTCTGGTAACATAGTTTTAACAAGAAACAGCATGCTTGTTTTTATTTTTTTTGCACAATATATTCAACATATGTTCATGTCCCATGTTAGTGTTCGTGTGTCGTATGAGATATCGTTGCGGAAATTAAAATGGAATATATTTTACCACAAAAATAAAAAAAGAGAATCTTGTATCTCGTTAAATCTATGTTACCAGACTACATCTGGCGTTGAAATTTTGGAAATTGCTATATTGAACACTGATTTGTTATGGGTTAACTTTATTTTACGAAATATTTTACGAAATATCCGTTGATTTCGAGTGTTAATGGGGCTTTAATTTTGATTTGTGAAAGTAGGAACAACATTTTTTGTCTGACAAAAAAAAACTGAAGTCAACTTCACCTTCATATTCCCCGTATGACCCTTAATTTACATACATAGTTTCATCAACCTAAAGCTAAAGAACTTTTTGAGTACGGGAAGGATTCAAATTTGGACGGATAGACGGACACGCGGAAAAAGGGACACACGGACTAACTGACTAAATTGCAATGAACGCACATTTAATTACATGGCATCCGCAGTTCACGTATCTTAAATGAACCTAAGTTACTATACTTGGGACCAACAAGAAATACAACTTACACTTCATACAGATTTCATCATCTCCTAACGGGCAGTCAATTATTCCGTCGCAAAGCATTGAAACCGGTATAATCCTTGGCCTGGGTGACCGGTTCCTGACCCAAGGCAGAGGTTGGCTTCCACACACTTTGGAGTAAATGGAAATTTGTTTTACAATAAGCGCAATTACGCAATTTATTCGTATTTTTTATAT
Organism: Dreissena rostriformis; assembly: GCA_007657795.1. Classification (NCBI taxonomy): domain Eukaryota; kingdom Metazoa; phylum Mollusca; class Bivalvia; order Myida; family Dreissenidae; genus Dreissena; species Dreissena rostriformis. The sequence goes on along the minus strand of VMBQ01001926.1, from coordinate 169,654 downwards.
TTTGCGCCCATTACTACGTTAGTGACTTATGCATAATCTGTATAGTTTAAAGGGAAGAAATACCAAATATTAAAAACTTTTACCCGTCATGTTTGAAGATAATTTTATATTGATTATTTTATTATTTCAGACCAATTTGCCATTTTGACATAAATTATTTGATGAATGCGTTGATAAGAGTCATAAAAATCACTAAATTAGCTTAATCGCCGAAGGCTTATTGAAATGCTCTCGAGTCCGTTTCCTGGGGTAAACAAGTGCTTGGTGTCTTTGGGAGGGAGAGATCAAAAGAACGCTCCAACAGTGGGGATCGAACCCTTAACCTCCCGGTTGCTATGCGGACGCCATATCCACTAGACCACGAGGACCTTACAGGCAAATATATTATATATAAATCAACCCCGAGAGTCAAGTCATAAACCCGCAAAAAAAAACTTGTTTTTATATATTTATAAATATTCAAACAGTTGAAGCAGTTTAAAAACAAATTTATGCAATTAAACAATCGTATAAAAGATTTTCGAATGATGTATTCTACACAACTTGGAACGGTGGTCAAAATATGACATTGTTGATTTTACAAATTTAAAAGAAACCAACAAAAAACATTCATTTAAGATGTTAAAAATAAATAAAGACTGTCGAAATTAAAATTGCTTGTATATACAACAATTGTGTTGCACTGATTTATAAAGGTATTAATAGTATTGAATACCAAAGAGGCCGCTACTTAAAGGCAATTTCCAGTAAAATTAATGTTGTACATTTTGCATGTTTAGGTTAATGCATTTATTAATAAAGTAAAAAACTTTGGAGATTGTTACAATGGCATAATTCAACTAAAGACAACGTTGTTTGCATTTGTTCTCAAATTTAAAACTGCTTTAAGAATATTGTATTGAATGCTAAAAATTCAATATTCGCACGTTTTGAACAACAGGGCGAAAAATACATGTTTTGGTGTGTTATTTTATGTTAAGTTGAGAATAAAGCCCGAAAATTACAACATAGCGATAATCAAATGACTTGGTGTATAATCATACTCAACAATAATGAAAGCAACAAAGCAAACATATCGTTATTAAAAAATTTAATATGTTTACATAAATTTATAGGGTCATTATCAGTGATGGATTTGCAATAATGCCATTCCGAGGGAGGAAGGCATAAACAAATTAATACAAATTTAAATATGTAAGCAACTTAAAAAAAGATGCAACGTTCGATTATGTGTTAAAATATTCCATATACCGTTATTTTTTATTTTTACAACATTATAAACAGTCAGTGATCAATTAAAATAAATATAACGTTTAGTTTAACTATATTCTAGAATTCAAAAATTCTTTCCAGTGAAACAAAATAAATATAATTTTAATTACTTACCGAATCCGGAACGCGTATTTCGCACCACATTATTTTGTCCCGAATTCGAAATCACATCGTGCCCCAGTGCAAAAAATAAACACCAGGCGCTTACTATCGACGTTAAAACAAACTCCATTGTAGCACTTGCGATTAAAGGCTAGTGAATGGTCTTGCTTTCAGGTCGAGAATGAAAAACAGCAGACGAGTGTTTCAAATATTGATATAAAAGTCTTATGAAAACGTGAAGAGGTGTCGCCAAAGAAGGAAGCAGGTATTTTATTACTTGATCGATTGATTTAAAATCATAAGATTTATTGCCTGACGCACATAAATGGATTGCCTCGGGAAATATTATTTCTCAAGTTTAAAAGAACATTAAAATTAACAACGACGTAGTATTATCGTTGCATAAATCCCAAGTGTCACTGAATACTATTATGGTAAACTGTTTCAACGAAAGAAAGTTGTGTAAAAACTTACACAAGTTATTTCAATTCCATTATACTCTGATACTTGCTATTCTGACAAATATATATTTGTTTGTTTTCCAATCGAAATGCTTTTGATTATCTCGTTTCTATGTATATAAACAAGTGTCCGTTGTGTCTATCGCAAAATCAGAGGGTATCGCCTTAGTAATATGGGCAAATGGGGCATAATGGCTTTGATAACCGTTGAATTCTATGTAGGGGCTTTGACTGACTGTCATAATAATGAGCAACTATTCCACGAACAGCATAACACCAGTTCCATTTCCACAATCAATACCACATTGTTACAACAAGCATCACCGCCACTACATAAACAGAACCACAACGATCTCCAAAGCCACACGTATTGCGGCCAATATTACCGTATCACCTGAACATTAACCATAATCCCCGTTACATCAACCGACCATCTCATCTTTCACCGCAATCACCATCAGTAGTACTATTACAGCCATTTTTCAAGGCCTTTAATCACGGGCGCCACCTCTTTTTTGCGCATTAATAAATAGGTCAATGCTTCTTCCGAGGTGGCGCTAAGGACCGGATGTTTGAAAAATTCACCGATAATTCTACAAAGTGAGTGCATGCACAAAAAAACTTTGCTTCTTTCCAATCTTATATATAATTGTGTATTCTTCCAAAAGAGATTGAGCAAATGCCAGATCTAATTTTTAAATTAGCATTTTTCTAAAATAGATGGAGCCAATGTCAAGGAGGTGGCGCTAAGAACAGGAGGTGGGGCCAATTTACATCTTTGGCTATTTTGAAGTTACATATTTTATGTAACGGTTTCTTCCTATTATGTTTTCCAGGACATATATTTGTAAGTGACTACTTGAATTGTCAAATCTATACGCAAATAAGCGACTGTTAATTTATATATTGTGCATTGGCGCCTGCTCCTGTCCTTAGCGCCACCTCCTTGGCATTGGCTCCATTTCTTTTAGAGACATGTTAAATTATATATTAGATCTGCAAGAAGCCACAGTGTTTGTGCATGTAGCAAGTAGTATATGTTGAAGGCAATCGGTTCATGTATTTAGCGATTTAATTGGGTGGACAGGTGCTTTGCCACCCAGGCAAAATACATCGATTTGCTTTTAAAAACTCCACCATGCCATAACTTATAGAGGTCCTCACGTTTCAAAATGGGCTTTGATTGTATATGTATGTATATTTGTGGATGAATTAATCTTTGCAAAATCGCACTAAATTGCCCGATTTTTTTAAATAATGCGATTTTTTTTGAAAAAGCATATAAAACGTACTCACCCTGTTGAATTATCTGTGAATTTTCAAAGCATCCGATCCTTAGCGCCACCTCGGTAGAAGCATTGGCTCATGTATTAATTCATCGCAAGCAAGAGGTGGCGCCTTTGATTGACGGCCGTGTTTTTGCCGCTAGCAATTTTAACCAATCCCAACATTCTTAATAAATTTGTCATACATGTATATATATTCTCCACTATCCTTAATGGTTTTCGATAAATACATTTAAATATAAACATTGGTATTTTAATGTGGCGTCATTAGTTTTCCAATGTATTAGTTCGTGATTCGAAAATAACATTTTATGCCTGAGGTGTTGCACTTTAACCATGTTTGAGTATTTGCGAAATCATGTAACAAGTACCTATTGCAAAGAATATTATTGAACATAAGTCTTGTACACACTTGTTAAATAATGATCAATATTAATGGTGTTCAGAAGCAAAGTGTATCTCTTCGAATATTAAATAAACGTGATTTGCAATGTGATGTTTTTGTGTCGTAAGGATTTGGTGGGAATTGTACCTATTCATAAGGTGGTAACAATCAGAAAATATAAAATATATGTGATACAAACTAAATACTGTCTGTTGATGTTGTTTCTGTAATTGCGTTTGTTTAAACACTCGTTTAAAAAAAAAGTATAGTGTGTGGTTTGGATCTTCTTAATTCATGGTTAAACCGAAGATTCTTTGACTTGGTTGTTTCAATGCCTCAGTTTTTAATCTAATTATTTTCTTGTGTATGTCTTTCGTTCCGTTGGATTGTGTCTAGCGCTGTTTTATTGTCTCAACTGTTCGACAATTTTTCAAATGCAATAAATAAAGGACAACAAGCTGAACAAGTTCACCAATTGGTTATGGAGTAATAATACCATTTATTATATAACTGTTTAATGCTTTTAACAAAATACAGGTTGTATCAATCGTTGAAATAAATCCGTATTATGCTACTCGCTGTTTTCCGATTCCGTATTACCAAACAAGCCGGACTACTTTCTTCGACACATTTAATGACGTCATAATTGAATGACGTCACATTTAATGACATCACATTTTAGTCATTGTTTTGTCAGTTTTGTTACAGCAAAAAAATACAACTGTTTTCGTTACTTGTTGTATATAATTAAAGGAATGTTACGCTAGTCAATTGTTCCGAGTGTTGTATCAGTCTCGTGACTTGCGCTATTTCGTATCGAGGCTCCGCCTCTCGTGTGATACGTCATCACACAAGCCACTTGACTGATACAAACTCTTGGAACAATTTACTAGCGTAATATTCCGTTTTTATAATGTCACTAACTCACACATTCATTGGAGACGCTAACATGATATGTTTTAGTCTTATCATATCCCCATTCCGATACCGCTTAAAAACACCGCCCATATATAACAATTGTTAACTCCGCCCACATTTGAGATCATCATGTTTACCAGTTTACTAGTTTATTATTAAACTCAGCGCATTAAAGAATGCGATATGAGGTATAATAATACAAATACAGATACGGGACAGGCTGCGGGTATACACAATTGTTTTTATGTGTGTGCATATTTATTATATACACATACTGTCATAGACAAGCATATGAACATATTTAGGTGTATCTAGTGCGATCATACTGCCAACAAAATATTAACAAAACAAAGGCAATAACTTGTTGTGTGCCGGATGGCTTATGTATTCTGTTCAGAACTCCATTCAAGAACTTGCTAAGATTCAATAGTGTGTGTGTGTGTGTGTGTGTATTATTTTCGTTCATTAAGGCTTCAAAACTTAGGCAGAAGTTCTTGTAAGCGCAATTGCTCCTTATACATCCCCAACAATACCACATGCATTATTCGGTGATGAAAGTCTTGACTTGGAGAAAAACACGATTATCTTCGATGCGGTTCATTTGAACATTAAATGTAGTAAACGTTTTGATACCTAGCTGTCTGTCATGTTCCTTGTCTCTTTTTTTTCTTTTTTTTCTTTAAACAGTTTCGCTTTGTCTTTTCTTCTGTCTGATGTGTCTTCACATCTATTTCATCAACCTTGATGAACCTACTCTTTCTTTCTAGATAACGTACATTTACGTCATTTTTTTATTATTATTATTATCTTTTATAAATTGTACTGACCAAATACATGTCTGCTACCTCAAAAATGTTACACACTTGCTTGCAATTACTGCGTATGGAGAAGAACTTTATAAGATCTCGATCTTTCGTTCTAATCCTTTTTTTGAACAACGTGACTTATTTGTAACTGTATATTCTATGCAAATGTATACCATGTTTGTTCGTAAAATAAAATATGTTTAAACTTAAACTTAGGCAATTACTGTTTCTTATATATTTAAGAGTTAAAGTTTTTGTTTTATTAATTCGTTAAATACAGTACATTTAAAAAGACAATGATTTTCGTCACCAACTTCGCGAGCGTTGCATAAAGTGCATAGTCTATGACAACGTTCTATGTTGGACCATCTAAGTTTTTCAATTGAAAGTTGTTTGTTACATATTCTAAAATTAACAATGGTTAGATAAATTCGTGGAGGTAGGACACCAAGGGAATACTCGTATTTATGTTTGGCTTTGTATATTCGATTATTGAGACAGTTGTTTGATTCAAAGGTACTGCTAAACCAATTGTGCTCATACTTGTGTCTAAGGCATGTTTCTATCTTAAGTAAAAGTGATTGTCTAGAGTACAAATAAGCGTGGTTTAACCACACATGACTTAAACCACATTCATCAAGGATAGATTTTACATGGCGCAGCAAGTTGTATTCTCTCCCTTTTTGGAAATAGTCAAGATGCATAAAGTTATACAACATAGTTGATAATTGTACATCATTGGATATTAAGCTGCGCAAAATAATATATATATATATTTTTATTAGCTCTACATATTGGGTACCTACCAAGGTCACCATTAAGCATAATATGTGGGGTACTAGGTATCACATGTAGTATGTGTTTTATAAAATCAGTATGATTTTTTTCTAAAACATTAACATCTGAAAAGCCCCAAAATTCACACCCGTATGTTAAAATTGGCAAGATTGTAGAATCAAACAGTTTAAGTTGACATTCAACTGAAAAGTCAAAATTTCTAATCTTTTTATATAGGCTAGATAATCCTTTTCTAGCTTGTTCGACAATATGCTTTTTAGCTGTTGCGAAATGTCTGTTTTTTTTAACAAACAACACCGAGGTCAATTTATTCTGGACTTGTATTCTAGTTTGTTTTTTATCAACGTTCATATTAGTTAATAAAGCAATACTTAGTTCATATTGTTTGGTTTCGATAAACAAAACGTTATGTTGCTTTTTTATTTATTATTTGTGAGCATTCAAACGGTATTCACGGGTCAGTTAGAAAAGCAAGAACAAAATGGTTTATCAGTAATACAAAGTACATACCAACACTTTGAAAGTTTGTTCGTTTTAAAAGTACAAACTCTGTAAATCGAAACGACTGAACCGAGTACAATGTTGCAAAACGGTAACTTGTATTGCTGTAAACATGATACATTTGTTATTCGATAATGCAAATGAAAACAAATAATTTCAAAAAGAAGACTAGAAGTCAGAATCGAGCTAGAGGTAATTAATACAAATAGTAACAGCTCTCTGATAATCCCATCACATCGGACGGGCGTTCTTATGGAAACCCAGGAGGCTCTTGGATCGTCAAGGATTCCGTAAGGTCGCCTTGATAAGTCATGACAACGGCGTCCAAACGCCAAGAACGCCTCAGGGGGCGACCTTAATGCGAACCAGGACGCTCTTGGATCGTCATGGATTCCGAAAGGTCGCCTTGATAAGTCATGACAACGGCGTTCAAATGCCAAGAACGCATCAGGGGGCGAACTTAAGGCGAACCAGGACGCGCTTGGATCGTCAAGGATTCCGTAAGGTCGCCTTGATAAGTCATGACAACGGCGTTCAAACGCCAAGAACGCCTCAGGGGGCGACCTTAAGGCGAACCAGAACGCGCTTGGATCGTCAAGGATTCCGTGATAACGGCGTGCACACGCCAAGGACGCCTCAGGGGGCGACCTTAAGGCAAACCAGGACGCGCTTGGATCGACAAGGATTCCGAAAGGTCGTCGTGATAAGTCATTAAAACGGCGTCCGAATGCCAAGAACGCCTCAGGGGGGCGACCTTAAGGCGAACCATGACGCGCTTGGGTCGTCAAGGATTCCGTGATAACGGCGTGCACACGCCAAGAACGCATTACGTGCGATCTTAAGGCGACACATTTTGAAAAATTAAACGCTTATGTTTTGCGTTCAATATTTCGGACACCTCGATGGAACGCCGTAGGCTCGCGATGAGAACGCCATAAACGAAGGAGGAACGCAGAGAAAACGCAAGGCAGCATAAGAGTCTTAGAAGAACGTATGAGTGGCCCCGTGACGTCACCAATCATCTATTTTGAGGAAACTCCCATATTTTGTGAAAATCGAGTAATTCTAAACCGTTAATATACCAACGTTCGTGTCAAGCGGTCGACCAAGATTACACCTTTCTTTTTCTAATCATTGTAAGAATATAGTTTTTTTATTAGAGAGTTGCGGGTATTTTCGGAGCCACTCTATCTTAGGCGTCTTTGTCCTGCCTTTTTGTGTTGCTCCAGACCAGCTTGCCTTTTTTTACATTGACTGTGCGCTCTGTTACTGCCAGAAGAACTCATTTGGTCGTTGTCGGCTCGGGTACTACTTAAAAGTACCCCGGGTACTCTTGTATACTACAATGTACATCGGGAAGGAAAATATACTAAAGCGTGCCCGGGAATACTTACGCTAAATTGGTCGTTGACGGCTCATTTTTGTCAGATTAATTATGTTCATATTTGTATCAGTTGTCCGTAAAATGGTCTCTATATTATCGAAACACATACTCAAAAAGCATGTTGAGGCAGGTTTTGTTCAAAGAGAATTTTGTTTCGTAATTCGGTAGCGCGTTTTACGACATCGGATTTTGGGAACTGAAAAAAACTCGGGTACAGCCTTATATTGGCCGAGTGCCTTTAAGCGTTTGTTTCCGTACCCTGGGTAAATTGTAGTACACTAAAGAGTACTCGGGGTACTTTTAAGTAGGACCCGAGCCGACAATGATCAATCGAGCGCCAGTATACTATGTGAACTGGAGATGGTGTCATTGTTCTGACTTCTCTATTCAAACCGCGACCGATAGTCTTTGACAATTACGTTGATCCAATGCACTGAAACATTAATTAAAAAAACAACAATATACTCTGAGGGGTAAAGGGAGCTTTATTTTGGAAAACTAAGCAATTTCGAGGAAGAAAAACGCGCGACTGACCAAGAAGCCCGCTCCCTGTTACCTACAGGTCATGACCTCGTCACGTGATGTTTGATGCAAGTTTGAAGTGTTTAAACGATATTAAGAAACGTAATACCACTCAAATAAATGCAGCGCGAACGCGAAATTGTTATAGTAAATTCGCAGTTCACGCGTTAAGGTTGTAGCAGAGACGAAGATTGAAACGCCAATAATGTTAAGTGGACACCTTGACCTGGCCGATAATCGCTGCGTGAACGCCGAGGATTCTCAGCAAAAGTGAAGAAATAAAACTTGTTTTTATTTATTTATCAATTCTCCCTCTCCCTTACCATTTAACCTATTATCTCCCTATTCCTTTCATTTTTTTTTACAAAATTACTATAGCATTGGCTCAAACATCTATTTAGTGGTAACTAATTTAAGCATGTTTGGTGAGTATATTTGATGCACAAGTATATATAACTGACCAAATTCGTTACGTTTCGTAATATGTATAATCATGTACATGTATGTTGTAATTGAGATGCATGTCGAAAATTAATATAAATAATAATAATAATAATAATAATAATAATAATAATAATAATAATAAAAATTATAATAACGCAATAGGACGTGGTAGGAACGCCGCTTTCATGCGAAGAAAACAAACAAGGTGACCACGTTGCAATTATTGAAAGTTTTATGATTTCTTTGGAAATAAAAACACAACGAGTGTTTTTCTACGACTTTTTTTTCCAAAACAGAATGTTGGGATCGTTGTAAAGACGCCAGTCCGATGTTATGGGTGCTTAACCGATAGCGCCATTCTAGCATGAAAAAAAACCCATTTTTTTGTCTTTGCAATATCCGCCACTTAAAGTAACATAAATACTAAAAAATCAACGGAAATTTCGTAAAGTATTCAGTAAAATAATGTTACCCGATAAAACATCAACGTTCCTTATAGCAATATCCAAAATTTCTAAGTCAGATGTGTTCTGGTAACATAGATGTTTGTAGATATAAAATGCACGTTTTTAATTTTTTGTGTACACAAATAATTCCATTTTATAACCGCACACTGATATCTATCCATACGACACATGAACACAAACATGGTACCAGTTTAGTGTTCTTGTGTCGTATGAATAGATATAGTCGCGGGACATTAAAATGGAATTAATTGTGACACGAAAAATTAAAAACGTGCATTTATATCTACAAACATCTATGTTACCAGAAAACATCTCGTTTTGAAATTGTGGATTTGGATATAAGGAACATTGATTTTTTATTGGGTAACTTTATTTTACGAAATACTTTACGAAAATTCCGTTGATATTTGAGTATTAATGTTACTTTAACAATTGTTTGTCCTAAGGATAAAAAGTAAAGTACATCCAAAACCACACGTGTTGTTATGTAAAGACTTGCCCAATTCACTCGCAATTATTTGCCATGTTTAGGGTTCTTGTTTACAATAATCATATTTATTTAATACAATGTATTTGTGTCTTACATAATTGGCTTAACGAGTGTTTTTTGTTATTCTGTTTTTCCATTTCTGCACTTACCCATGACTTACTTGACATCAGGTTGTGTTCAGAAATAATCTGCGACAAAAGTTTATTCAAACGCTATTTAAAAAACAAGAAAAAGAAGAAAAATGTATGCATTAATTAAATATTGTTTACACCTTTTTACAAACTTTCGCTCCAGCAAATCTTATTTCCCATGAAGCGCGTATTGATTTGAGGTTAACGTCATAAGTTAGTATCGGAATATATTGCGCACACTGATTCTGGAATTGTAGATAATCCACGGTTAAACAGCCAAAGTGAAAGCATTGCCGAATGCAAGTTTTAGCTACTCCTGACGATTGTTGGACTCTAACTGTTCGCTTTAGGAACATTAGAATACACCACGGCTGCAACAGCTCGGGATACTTTTTATCTTTGTAAAAATAGAATAGATCTTATTTTTCGTTTAATGTAAACGTGAAGGTATGTGTATTTGCTTTATAGAAAAAAAATCGGTTTATAGAAAATAAAAGGGGATTCGTTTGTGTTTTGTTATTTAAATAATTTATAGGAGTTGTGATCAGCAATAATTTGCCGAAGCAGATATACGTCAAGCATGTTTGACATATATCTGCTTCGGCAAATTATCGCATTTATTTTAAATCTCATTCATTTAAAATCAAAATGGGACTGACGCATGGGATGAACGAGGCAAAGGGAATCATGGATCAATCTATATCCGGCCCAGCCACGTTTAGCCACGTTAAGTCTCTCAAAGGCCCTTACAGATATGGCAGGATACAAGCGAATCCTCATACTGAAACCCTGAAACTCTGTGAGGTGCAAGCTGAAGGATATTTCCAGCAAATGACACCCTGTAATTATATGAGCCTCGTTCTTGGAAAACTGGCCTTAATGCAGGCCGCACAGGCTAATCTGGGACGACAATTTATGTCTAAATTGGATTTTCGCTAAGCAGAGGCTTTTTTTAAACAAAACAAAGCATGGAGTGTCGTTCATGATTGGCTTGTGCGGAGTGCGGACTGCACTGGGTAATCTGGGATGACAATTTACGCACATGCATTAAGTACAGTTTTCCTAGAATGCGGCTCATATGCTTAACGAAAATGCTATAAGTTCTTGTCTGGTCTACGATCAAATGTGTGTAATTGTTATAAAAAATTTAGTGAACATGTATTTGTGTGATGGTCATACATTCAGTCCTGATACCAATTCAAGATTTTCTATAATAAGTTCCTATAACACCATATTAGCAGCAGAGAACCAGAATGGTTTATCAATTATTTTGAAAGGATATGAAAACTAGAACACCAATCACATAGTATGGATACAGACAATTAAGTTAGATTCATGTCCTGTTAAGAACCTTAACCCCTGTGTGTTTTAGACTTTCGGGTTATCACTGGTATCTCCATTTCGAATCCTGCTGTCAGAACAATCTTCAATGTTGTGAGCGACCGCGTGTGCGCGTTCAAATGTCTTCGCACAACGGAACCAGCTTGTGTGGCCGAACAGTTAAATCAGGCGACGCAGAGCTGCAAACTGTCGTCGGATTCGAGCACCTCAATAACCCCAGTAATGCAAACAAAACAGTTGTGATCGAATTTGCTGCTCATTTCTTTGCCAACAAGCATTGATTTGAACGCCTATCGCGAAAGGAGTACAATTGCATGGTCCTTTTAATGAGTTACATCAATATGTCGATAGAATTATTTACAAAAAAATTAATAACGGATAGAAAAGCGAACCAATCAATAAAATCTTATGTACAATATTTTAAAGATTCCTTTCCATAACGATGTTTGTTACTTTTTATTGTTAAAAGCATTTTGATTTGTGTAACAATTGTGCACTGTTATACATAAAGAAAAGGTCTTTGTATGTTTCCTAATCCTTTTTACTAAAAAATGTAAGAAAAATGCTGCAATAAAATTTCATTTTTAAATAATCTAGTGTAACACGTGTGTAATATGTACGAAGGCAAATTATTAACACTTAATACTATACGCCAGTATACAATAATGTCTTGCAAAAAAATGTTTTGTACAAGTTAGACTTGTGATTGTGTGCTGTTTTTATTCAATGTTTTATTTTAAATTAATGTTAATGTTAACAATCCAATGAAAGTAAAAGACTGAACATAACTAAATACGTATGAATTGTAATAAGATAAGTAATGGTACTTTAGCTTTGTTAGTAGATCAGAACGGTTTTACAGTTGATAAATAACTGTTTGTGGTGAACCTGTCTTGAAGTAAAATTAGCGTTGCGTTTTATAATGTATTTATATTATTGTTATATAATAGTTGTTCCCCCATTTGCATCTTATGAAAAATATGTATTACATTCATTTCTAGTTGTTACACATGTTACACACCTTGTATGTATTAAAACGTAAAAAGAAGTATTGTTTGAATTAATAACATACGCAAGACGAAAAACGCACGACGTAATAAAGGCGATCAAAAAGGCCCGTAGAGCTAACAAGAACAATTGAGCTTTAGTTTAGTTTAACCCTATTTATTTAAGCTCGATTGCATCGAAAGCCGCAGGCTTATTGAAACGCGTTCGAGTCCGTTTCCTAGGTAGAACCAATAATTGGTGTCTTTGGGGGAGATCCAAACCTCAATCCCATTTTGGGGATCGAATCCGTTACCTACCGGTCGCTAGGCGGACACCATATCAATTACACCACGTCGACCTATATTTTCTGTTGCTGTGTTTTGTAGAATTGGAAGTAATTACCATGCAGCTTATATCGGTGGTTCCTAAACGCATTGCCTGTCCTTTTAGAAATGTCATGTCTGTACATATTTGACAGGGAAGAACGGTTGTTTGAAGCGCAGTTCGTAAAAAATGCAATGCGTGACACTACATTGTACTTTGACAGAAAGTAAGCAACCACATTCGGTAAACCTAAATGCATGTATGCTTTAATGATTACATCGGATCATTCTTTGTGTAATCGATATTTTAATTGCATCACATATAACTGCGTTTGCATTCAACCATATACATGTATAATTCAATGAATGAAAACACCATAATTCTTAAACGACTATCAACGTCCGAATGTGCAATTTGCCATCCAAAGCGCTAGTAAAAAATCGGCTTTACTATGTTCGGTGTTTTGAATAAGTTGACATTTTGTAGGTTTTTGACCCTTTATGCGTTTGACATATTTACAGTTTTAAAATAAACTATATTTATGTTATTTAAAGTACTATGAAAGTACATAGTATTCATACTTTATAATGATTAATGCATCATGGTTCATGCCGTTTCACTTATTTGATAATATTAACTAAACAATTATTACTTTTTTGGTTTATGATTGTAATTCCACCATAAACAATAAACATACTGACTGCTATCGAACGATACCTAGTTATCTCATTTAGTCTCGATAGGTTAACACATTTAAATGAGCGGAAAATGTCGTCATTAAATAGCCTGTGCGGACTGCACTCGCTAATTTAGGCGACACTGCGCACATGCATTAAGCTCCGTTTTCCCACATCGATGCTGAAATACATTTTCTTGCTCGCTTTATTAATTTACTGGTATGGGAAACATTCTTCAATGTCTCAAAAATCAATGGTCAATAGGGTCAAGTTTCACACCTGACCATACAACCTGATCACATCTCAGAAAGGTGCAATATGCCACTAGCTCAAGCCAAACGTTGAAGTAGTGGTACATAGATTGGACACTATCCATTGAATTTAATACACATAACATATGCTATAAAACTATAATATTGAAGAACATATATAAACTTTATTAAAGATGGGTAGGTGTGTCGTGTCATTTGGAAGTCAGGTCCCAAAATATGCTTAAAAGGAAGTCAGTTTAAAAAAGGGGGTTAAACCATTATAATTCGGCATTAAATGAATTAATAGACATAAAAACGTTTCTAAATAATAGTACAGTCCCTGGGCACCTCCAGTGTGCAAAAAAGAGTGAAAGCTGATTCATATATCATTTTTAGGTAAATGTCTGAAGTGTCAGAAAATGTTTGGTGGACGTGCCGCGTGATGGTACGTTTTTTGTAATCCAAGATGGCGTCCAAGATGGCCGACAAAAATGATAAAAAAATCCAATTATCTGTTTTTCAGTCTGAATTTTCTGAAATTGAAGTTGATTCTAATTTTTCTTAAATAAACAATGGAAACATGTTTTATTTCGCAAAATAGGTCACTTTCTGCCATATGTTTCGACAAATATTTAAAAAATGACAAAACAAGTACCAAAAAAAGACGAAAAAAGGCATAAAAATTGAAAGTGAGTGCAAACTTTCATTTCTGTTCAATGTAATTTTGTAAATTATTTCAACTTTATAGCTGTAAAGTGTACGGGCATCAATATTCTTTACATTGATGCTTTTTCCATCTAAAACGGACGCGGCGTTGTTGTTTTATTCACATTAAAAGGTGGGTGGGGTAAATCAGAATTCAACAAAAAATTACATAACTGTAGTAGGGTCAATATATGAAAAACATACCTGCAACCACCAAAAAGTTGCTACAAAAGGTTTTTTAACTGATCCTGGTAGGGTAGAAGGTCCTTAAAAACATATTAAAATTTTACTACAATCGGACTTCCGGAAAGATATTTTTTACAAGATGGCCGCCAAGATGGCCGCAAAGACCTATTAATGATCATAACTTTGTAACTATACGATCAAATTTGATGAATTTGGTGTCTAAACATAGGTTTCAATGGGGCAAAGAGCACACTAAAATCATCAGACATTGTTTAAGTTAAGAATAGTACACACAAATCCAACATGGCGTTCAAAATGGCCGCCAAGATGGCCGCCAAAACCTAAATGATCAAAACTATGTAAATATCCACTCAAATTTGATTATTTTGGTGGCTATACATAGGTTTCAAGGGGCAAAGAACACAACAATATCATCAGACATTGTATAAGTTTATTATATTACACCCAAATCCAAAATGGCGTCCAAAATGGCCGCCAAGATGGCCACCAAAACCTATAAATGATCATAACTATGTAACTATCCACTCCAATTTGATGAATTAGGTGTCTACACATTGGTTTCAAGGGGCAAAGAACACATTATGATCATCAGACATTGTTTAAGATTACAATAGTACACACAAATCCAACATGGCGTCCAAAATGGCCGCCAAGATGGCCGCCAAAACCTATTTATGATCATAACTATGTAAATATCCACTCAAATTTGATTATTTTGGTGTCTATACCGAGGTTTCGAGGGGCAAAGATCACATTACGATTGTAAGACATAGTTTAAGTTTATTATGTTACACTGAAATCTCATATTGTGTCCAACGACACAATACGAAGGACCGCAAGTCTATTAGTTTGGACCTGCCGCGATTTCTTGATTTTTACAAGAGAATCGATATTTTTCAGCTTTAGGCAACACTGAATTGGCAGGGAATGATGCGTATCTTTT
The DNA here is from genome assembly GCA_007657795.1 of Dreissena rostriformis. Taxonomy (NCBI): domain Eukaryota; kingdom Metazoa; phylum Mollusca; class Bivalvia; order Myida; family Dreissenidae; genus Dreissena; species Dreissena rostriformis. The sequence continues at coordinate 154,252 of VMBQ01001926.1, read as the reverse complement.
ATCAGCAACGCCAGTACCATGGGCTGTTGTCAGTCAAATTATTGCATATGATTAATATGTACAATGGGGACAAAGCGTGCATTCTGTCAACATAAGCCTAAGTTTGCAACCTTGCCACATTCTTCACACCATTGTAACGTTTGACCAACCCTTGTATTGGAAGGCTGTCGAAATCATGATTGATGCGCCACAAATTAGTTGAAAATGTTGTTCAGAATTTGGGATGTTTCATAAACGTAACGCAACTTCTTGTTGCAAAGTGCATACACGGCCAGCTTACAGGCGAAATGACCCAGGAAGATTCAGACATTCAGATACTGCTGGATCATGCCAAGGATTTGTACTCTTCACTTCTTAGGGGCAAAACGACGCTAGCAGATGATACATGTTATGCGATTTTGATCAAACTCGAGTGGGTAACAGAGAAGAAAAAACATGAACTTGCCCTGACCTCAATGACAAGCATAGTATGGCTGAATTATCAGCTTATGATTAACAATTCAAGGGTGTTGATTAAAGCATATCGTACTGGGTGTTGGCTGATGCATTAGCAGGCAGTGTCCGATTTGCTATCCATCTTTGCTGCAGCTGAGTACATTACCTGCACTCTGCTTATTACTACATGTATCTGCAGCAAATAGGCAACCTAGAGGAAACGCACCCGGACATTTATCGAAAGTTCGGTATTGGTTTTTACGCTGTTCGTAGGAGCCATCAGTGCTGGGCTGGGCTAGGACGTGATCTTGTCATTGAGCAAACATTGATGATGTTTTTATAGAGCACATGTGGTCTAACTCGAGGCAGTGGAATGGCCGAGGAAATGCAAACCCCTTGGACCTTATCTGCAACATCCGAGCACAACAGTGCGATGCATGATTTCACAGACCTGACCTATACTAAAAGTCCACAACACAAAGACTCCACTGATGATGGGGATGCTTTTGATCTAGAGAAAATGCAGACACAGATTACAACCTTCTCACCATACACAGCTGACCCTACTACGAGAAACATGGTCAATTAGATAGTGGCTGGGTCCGATGTGAATGTTCATGTAATTGAGGGGGTAGGGAAACGACTATAAGAGATATCCTAGGAAAGTCAATCTTTGCTTATTAATTCACGAGAAAATACAGAGCCAAAGCTCTTGGGAATAGCTTGGCTGTTAAGGGGTGTTGCTGCAGTTTTGCTGATTTTTTTCCATCTAATAACTTTTGCTCAAAATTTATATTCAAGTACAACATACACATACTATATGAAAAATGAAAGAAAAACATAGGGTCACCGGCCTTTTTTTGATTTACTAAAAATGCATCAATCCACAGTAGAATGTTTGCAGGAACGCCATATTTGTGTAATTTAGTCTTTAACAATTCATGAGGCACGGTGTCGAACGCCTTTTCAAAGTCCAGTATAAAAATGTCCACTTGCTTGGATTTATCTAACGATGTCGCCAAGTCATTAATGACGGTTACAAGTTGAGTTTCACAGCTGTGATTGTTTCGAAAAGCATGTTGATTTTTGTTCAAAATAGAGTTTTTATCAAAAGGTTGCAGTAAATTTGAGCAGATGATGTGCTCTAAAAGTTTACAGCATATGCATGTCAATGACACAGGTCTATAGTTACTTGGTAATGATCTTTCATTTTTCTTATACAAAGGACAAATGTTCGCTGATTTCCAATCTTCCGGAATATTACCAATGTTTACGGACTGTTGGAAGAGATGCGCTAGGACGCTTGATAGACTAGTTGCAAGTTCTTTTAATACTTTTGGGTGTATTCCATCGGGACCCATGGCTTTGGTTATATTTAAACCTTGAAGCAATTTTTCGACTCCCTTTTCAGTAATGTTTTTAATGTCCATTTTTTCATACAAGGGTGTTTCAAAAGGAACATAAGTATATTCAGTGTGCATTAAAACACTGGTAAATTGTTCATTTAAAACTTTGGCTTTATCCAAGTCCGATTCCACAGTAGATCAACATTTTGTTGTTAACGGGGGTATACCCTGTTTGTTGGTTATTTGACAGTTTATGTATTTCCTAAAAGGTTTAGAGTCGTTTTTGATTTCACCAATTAAATTATTCACATAATTGTCATGAGCATCTTGAACTTCAGATTTGACTTGTTTTCTTAAAAGTTGCCACTTTTTCTTCAGCCTGATGTTTTCAGTTTTTTTTTTAAATTTGCATGAGTTTTATTTCTGCGTTTCACCAATGATTTGATTTCACGTGTAATCCAAGGTAGAGATTGAACACCTTTAGATAATTTACTTGGTACATGAGTATTAATACTTTTCAATAAGAATTTCTTGATAAATTGCCAGTTTTCTTCAACACTTCTAGAGGTTTGATAACCGTTGAAATAATTGTCCTTTGCAAAGTCCGAAGTTTCCTTTCTCATTTCACCATAATCACCTTTGGAATATTGGAAGAAGGAACGTTTTGGTTGTTTTTATGTACGGGATGTCACACTTTGACGTACCAGCGATAACATCATGATCAATAAGCTTGTCTGGCGAATGGATATTTTCAAATTGACCGGGTAGGGTTGTTATTAATAAATCCAGAATGTTATCATACCTTGTTGGAAAGTTCACGAGTTGTTCAGCACTATGTTCGTCTAGAATATCAATAAGGGATTGGCCTTCGCAATCCGATAAGCATGATGAAGTAAATTTATTAAGTTTATTTTGCCAGTTTATTTTTCTAAAGTTAAAATCACCCAATACATGTATACAAGGTGTGACATTTTCTTTTGCTTAGTTTTTTATTTTACATAACTGATCTTTAAATAAGACAAGATGATCTACTGGGGCATCCGGTTGCCTATACCAACTGGCGAAAAAGTGATCTTTCCCTTTTAAAGTCAATTTAGCCCATACTGATTCCGATTCATTTACGATTGAGTTTAATGGAGTAGAACATAAATTAGATTTGATAAGGAGCATCGTACCACCACCATTTACATTTCTGTCTTTTCTATATATGTCATATTCTAAACTGTCTGGTATGATTTCATTTGATATAATACTATAATCCAACTTAGTTTCCTGCAATGCAACTACATCTGGATTTTCAGTTGATAAGAAAGTTTGTAATTCCAGTTTCTTACCCCTAACACTGTTTATATTCATTGACATGATCACGAGTTTACTCCTATTTATTGATGTTTTTGTTTTTCAAAATGTTTCTAAGTATCAGATAGTACTTCAAACTGATTTCTGGTTTCAAGATTTGACGATGAACTAGAGAACGATGATGACAAAGTATCTGAGTCACACTTTGGACACGACCAAGTACAATTTGTGGCTTGCACGATCATATATTCCTCGGGCGATACTACTGCACAAGTGTTATGTATCCATAGCTCGCATGAGTCGCATTCAATAGCTGGGTCTGACTTTGTTACGTTCTTTGTGCAAATACCGCACGGCGAGACACAATTTGGGCAAAACCATTTCTTTTCCGAGTTTTGCAAAAGTATATAGTGTTCGACATCAATATTGACACATTCTATGTGATTCCAGTGATCGCAATCGTCACATTGCACAGCCTTTTCCATTTTCTTAACATACTTGCTGCATATACCACAGCCTGAGCGCGGTCCAGGGTTGGACTCAATGTCACCAGCCAGCAAGAGCAGAATATTGTTATTAAAAATGTTACGTTTAATATGAGAGTACGATGACTTGTACTTAGCCTGAATACACTACACGTTAATCCATGGGTTCGTGAGAGACGAGAAGACCGACCGTTGACTAAGTTCACGCGTTAAAAATCCCCTAAAAGTATCACTAAAAGTATCACTACTTAATCCTGTACTGTTAAAATCATTTTGCTTGTTCACATGTTTGTTTAAAAGTATGATAAAAACACTAATACAAATTCTCCAATGCATTAAGAATGACTAAAATCCAATAGGGCGCCCAACGAATTCACACGAGGCGCGAGAATCCACACTAAGAAAGTTCAATAAAAAACAAAGTTTAAGAAATTCCTCGGTAAAAAAGTATCCAGTTCACTTCACACGCGGTTCCTACAGCTTTTAATTATAATTTTAACTAAAAATTCCCTTAAAAAATACTTTAAAAATTTATAAATCATAACATTTTATCCCTGCGATAAATTTCAGGTGTGCTCCTTGACGCATGCGCACTCCGACTCCGAGATACGTATTTGATAATGGTGTGAGTGAGGTCCTGTATTGATTGAGGGGACTTTTAAGATTTACCAAAGAATCAGTGTAAATAAGGAGGTGGGTGAGAGGGATAAATTTCCCGAGTTCTCGTACTCGTCAGTTACTTCTTGCCTTGTGTAGTATGAATCGGTAATAATTACCTGTTATTGTATCTCAGTATTTTTTTTCGAATTGTGTGATGTGTGAAATGCAGCGCATCAAATTTATAAGGAATAGTGGTGTTGTGCACTCACAAAAAGAGCACATCGAAAAATAAGTTATAAATTAAAATCGTTATTTAAATGCGACGCTTAATTTTCTTTTGTTTTGATAGCAAGCTCGAAACAAAATTGTTAATATTTAAGTGGAATGTGATTTCCATTGAATTACACGGATAGAAAATGATTTAACGAAGATATAAATAACAACTGTATATTTGTGCTAAGAACGAAGCGCATGTGTTCATCATGTTTTACACTCAGTTGTTATGCTTTACAACTACAATAATCGATGTTATTGAGTACACATATGAAATAACACTATTGGTGTTTTGGTTTGACTGCCTTTTAAATCACAGTCTCGCGTGAATACGAAAACCGATAAAAAGTTGTACTGCATTGTGTACACACCGGTCTTACTGCCCTGTGTATTAACGCGAACGGAATTGTGGGTAGCACTTCTTTAACGAGTGAAAATTGAAAACGAAAGTAGGTCAGGTAATCGTGCTTCTGATAATCGCTATCAGTCTTAATGGAGATTCAAAATAACATTTAAACATAATTAAATAACATTTCTTTAAACAACATTCCGTTTTAAACACACAATAAACAAGATTTTTCTTTCATTATTAACATTTTCATTCCTACGCAGAACTACTTTGGCGGAAGCATAATTCCCCAAACCAGGTGAATGTGATGCATCCTAGTATAGAGCTGACAATAACGTAGTGACGTCACCATCTATGTATAGAATGAGTTGCACTGCATAATAGATAAGTGATTACCAATACATTTCTCTCCTGATATCGTTTCTGGAGTTAACCCATTTATGCCTAGCGTCTAGAAAAAAAAGCCTTTGCAAACCGCGTAGACTCAGATGAGACGCCGCATGATGCGGCGTCTCATCAGGGTCTGCGCTGTTTGCTTAAAGGAATTTTTGTAAGAAATATTCTAAATATAGAAATAAATATACTAGACATCCCTAATTTTGGAAATAAGTTGAACCAATTAAGAAGGATTGGAGAGTCCAATAGGCATAAATGGGTTAAATTATTTATTTATTGTATGTAAAAATAACATGTTTCTTCAATTCAACAGCTGCATTCCGCATAACTTACATTGCATATTTAAGTATTTGAAGTAAATTTATAATTGAGCCTCGCTCTGGGAAAACGGGGTTTAAAGGATGTTCTTAAAGTGTCATCCCAGATTAGCGTGTGAAGTCCGCACAGGCTAATCAGGAACGACACTTTCCGCCTAACGTCGATTTTTATTTAAAAGAGACTTTCGTCAAATTACAAATTCCATTACAGCGGAATGTTAAGTATTTGCTTAACTGGGACGACACTTTAAGCACATGCATTACACTCCCTTTTCCCAGAGCGGGGCTCATATTGATAAGCATATTCAAAGTTGTGCTATTATCTATTACAGGTAACACCATTCATGGTCAACTAAATCATTAATTGAGAAGTACGAGCATAGCCGGTCAATATGTTGCTGTGGCGTAGTGGATATGATGTCTGCCTAGCGACGAGGTCACGGGTTCGTGGGAGCGTTCTTTAGATCTCCAAAAAGACACCAAGGTTCCACTGATTTAACCCTGGAAATCGATTTCAAAGCGTTTCAATAAACCTTCAACTTTCGATTACATCGAGCTAAAAATAGGGTTAAACTAATTTAAACCTCATTAGGCAAAACATGTAGTCCTCGCGGTAAAACATGGAAAAGGGGGTAAACAATTAACCCATTTATGTCTAGCGTCTAGAAAAAAGGCCTTGGCAAACAGCGTAGACCCAGATGAGACGCGCATGATGCGGCGTCTCATCAGGGTCTGCGCTGTTTACTTAAAGGAATTTCTGTAAGAAATATTCTAAATAAAGAGATAAATATACTAGACATCCCTAATTTTGGAAATAAATTGATCCAATTTAGAAGGATGGGAGAGTCCACTAGGCATAAATGGGTTAAACAAGGGCATGTCTTGTACTCCGGAATGAATGAATTCACACAAACGTTTTCAATTTTGATGCACCTTTACTCTTAATATCCGAAAATGGTGCATTTTGTCCACATTAAATTTTACATTAACTGTACTTATGTTTGGGTATTTTTTTATAATAATGGTTTAACTATGAACCTACTTTATGAAGTTTGCAATTTGTGTATATCTTGTGTGTTTGATGACTCTTGTTAAATCGCAAAGAGTGTCATTAATAAAATCTACATTACGGTTTCAGTTGTTGTCGATAATTCGATTAATCCAATTGTGTACGACGTTTTCTTCTCATTGTTCTTTATTTTTTCGTAGTTGTGTTGCTTAATTTCAGTTTTCGTCGTTGGCTCAGACTGACTGTGGACGCCATTTTGTTTAGTATAAGTCGCGCGATCCGATTCTTTTCAGATATGAAAAATCGGTCCGGATAGGCGGACCGATATGATTATATTGGCCCACCAGATACGAATAACGGCCAGCTCGTCATGTACATTGTATATTTACATAACCGATTACATACTAAACATAAAGCAGTCTTATGCTTTTGCATAATGGCCAGTTAATTATGTCATTTAAACAATTCGAACTAATGGTATTCAGCTCCATTGTGGCTCTTGACCACCTCTTTCAGAAAATACTGAAAAACAAATCTCTGTTTGATAACAGTTCACGTGACTGACATATGGCTAATTTTACTTGTGCACATAAAACCTTTCATTGTTCACTGATCACTCACCAGAGAGTATCTGATGAAGACTTATGCTTGCTAAACCCTGGCTGGCAAGAAGTTCACCGCTCTCATCTTTCACCAGCAGGCTCAAGTATGAAATTGAAATTTAAGGGGTCGTGAATTCTAGTCTGTTCATTTCCAATGATACGATCTTGTCTAATGACAATATCTGAGATGCTTCTTTTTTTACAGACTTTACCCCGAAAAACGCAGAATATGACCGAACTTTTTCGAGACCTCTTAACAACCTGTTTCAGAGCATAAATAATGTAACTGCTTGAATAACATAATGTTAATGCTTTGCCTGTTAAAATTCAAAAGCTCTGCTTAATTCTAATTCAATTTCTTTTTCCAACAGGCATCTTTAAACATGTTTTCGGGCTAAATTCCTGTCGCTAAATTCCTGTCCATTATATATGATGTTTTTATCTTATTTTGTTCCCAATAAATCTGCAAACCAGGGTCATAGCATTTCGTGATATTTCTCGAATTAGAGCATATGTATGAAAATAATTGTTGTATTCACATTCAAGAGGGCTGTGTTCTCTAAAAGGTTACAAGTATGCACAGCCGATGTCCTGTCACAAAGATAAAATACTGTCAGTTTGATAGAAGGCACTAATGGCGGAGTGCATGAATTGTAAAACTACAGTTTAATGACATGTTTCGGTATTAACTTTCAGGTATATGGGTAAGCAATAAAAAAAAAACTCTTTTCCTTAGACGTCATTGTTATACTGGTTTCTAGCCTTTCCTTTTTTGGATATTTTTTTCTGCTCATATTGGCTGCCGTCATGCAACTAAATGTCGATGTGTTATTTCTAAGTGAAGTATTTTTTATTTACACCACAAATAATTTTTCTAATTGTTTTTTTTTCCAAATGCGTATGGCCTTATCTTTTCGACAAGGCTGATCTATTGGAAACTGTTTACACCCTGGCATTACAGTTTCTTCCGGGGATGAATTACGATGATCTAGGGTTTGTACAATTCTAATACTACTTTCTTACATATTGTAAACAAGAAGGAATTACATGTAGTGGGACTATGTGTGTTTATTTGTATGCTTGTTTAAAGAGGTTTGACACCCTGTTATGCATACATTGTCCAAAATCTGTTGACATAATTTTCCTTCCCTCTGACTTCTCTTTAATCACAACCCTTTATATATATATATATATGTAACGTTTTACATATGCGTATATTATAACCCATGCGTTTTATTACGCATGTATAACAGAACAAAGAATCAAACCCCAACACTTTCAATAAATGGTGAATCCTAGACGTATAATCTTATTGTTAAAAAACATTTGTATTGAATTTGTAGTTGCATTTTATTAAGAATATGGAATATTCACACTGTTTGGTTCTGTAACAAATAGAAGTAAACAAGTCATAATCGGCGAAGTGCTAAGAATCACTTGGTCCGTTATTCATTTCATTTAAATGTTTATAAACGATATTATTTAATTTCCACAAAATGAATTAGATTTGAAAAGATGAAACATTGATGAATAAAACATCACAGTAAATCATACGAAAATATCAACGTAATTCGAGTTGTTTACCATAATAATTACATTTTGTTTTTGTTTTCGTAGAACATTTGAAGGACTTACACAGACGAAGCAGCAGGTCCCGGATCTGCAACACCTACGAGTAAACGTGTCGGTATCAAAAGAGGGCTTAGGCTAACTTGGTCGTTATGAATTCCATTAAGGTAAACATCATTTGATGAATGGCCCCATTAACGGTTTATCAATATATTTATTTAAATTTCATCGTTAATATTCATGTTTTGTATAAGATTGCGGAAATACCCAGTTGACATTGAAATCAGATAAGATCACTTTACACACAAACGACCAAAGAGTTTGAATTAATGCGAGTTTTTATGACGATATGTAGTTTACCAACACAAACCAATATTATATCTTTTAAAGATAGTGCTTGTATTATTTTATCTCCTCTTTACGTTTGCAGTGTCAAAATATCACGCACTGGTGTAAACTATGTGTAAATCCGTATCATTACCTTGTTTATTTTACCAAACCATAAGTAGTTGATTTTACGAACACATAACATATCAAGTTTTCTTTCAGACACTGTAAGTAGTATTTGACTAGGTGATTAATGAAAAACACCAAACACTTGCTATCAGACAAATTGATTAGCACACAATGTGGTGAGTTTATGTTTATTACGATAGGTTATATAAAGAAATTTTAATAATCATAGTAGAAGTATGGAAAAGTAATACATAGCATGCACACAAATATAACAGAAGCAACAAGAAAGCAACAGCCGAATCAATGATATGTTTACGTATGCTATCAAATGAATTGAATAATTAGGCGTATTACTAAATGATAACAGATCATAACACGTTTGTTATCAAGCACAGTATTATTGAGTAAGATTTTATTGGGTAATTAATGAAAACAAGATATACTATCAGGTACATTTAGTACTAAAATTATTTGACATAATGGTAATGAAAACAATAAGGTTTGTATCAGACAATTCAGTATTATAAACATGTTGTTGTGTTTGGAACAAATTCAGCTCTACTAGTGCAAGATAAACATATTTTAAAAGTATAAAGTCTATAAGCATATAGCATGCACACAATACATTTTGTATCAATACACACACGCGGGAACCCAGGCTTCGTCGCAAAAGGACACAGGCCGATATTTATAAGCATACCATCCAAAATCGCGAATTGCTGAGTAGTAACTCGCCTGCATCAACCGACACCAGGGATACGAGAACCAATTGCCCCTTGCGCACGTTCTCTTCATGTTTTCATTCCAGCGGTTATCGCAATCAAGTCGGGAAACACCAAATCGGGCACCCTGCGGGGAAAAATAAAAATGTAAATGTTGTAAGTAGCCAACCTTTTGTGTCTATGTGTCGTATGAACACATCTGCTCGGAATAGTTGGGATATCCCGAGTTGTTTATGTGTTTGTTCACGAATGAGTTTTCGTATGTACAAGCGAAACTTATTTGAAATAAATTGTGTATTAAAATTTGTATTAAACTATAATTTCATAGATTCAATTGTACCACTTCTTCTGAATTCTGATTCATTTTTTTTATTAATTAGTTTTGTACATATCTTGATTATTTTTTTTTTT
>VMBQ01001926.1:101020-133575 GCA_007657795.1 Dreissena rostriformis | reverse complement strand
AATAGGGGTCATCTACCAGTCATGACCAATGTCCCTATGAAGTTTCATGATCCCAGGCGTAAGCGTTCTTGAGTTATCATCCGGAAACCATTTTCCTATTTCCAGTCAACCATTTTACTGCTTCAGGTCACTGTGACCTTGACCTTTGACCTATTGACCTGAAAATCGATAGGGGTGATCTACCGGTCATGACCAATGTCCCTATGAAGTTTCGTGATCCCAGGCATAAGTGTTCTTGAGTTATCATCTGGAAACCATTTTACTATTTCCAGTCACTGTGACCTTGACCTGTGACCTTGACCTTTGACCTAGTGACCTCAAAATCGATAGGGGTCATCTGCCAGTCATGATCAATGTACCAATGAAGTTTCGTGATCCTAGGCCTAAGCGTTCTTGAGTTATCATCCGGAAACCATCTGGTGGACGGACCGACATACCGACACATTCCGACACACCGAACCACCGACACACCGACATGTGCAAAGCAATATACCCCCTCTTCTTCGAAGGGGGGCATAAATATTTAACAGTCAGTTCCTTATACATACAAAAAATGCCACATTTATATTGAGTTTGTCTTATAATTTGTGTTGAATGTACGCTTCTGAGTAGATTCACAAATTTTTGCCTTCATGAAATAAATTTCTTTTAAATTATAGCCTAATGTACGCGTACGTATGGTTTATATGTTTCTTTACAGTAGAGGCAGCTATTTATACAACGTTTAATGATAAATGTTCATAATATTGAGTAACTATAATACTTGTATAGAGCAACATTCTGAAAGCGTCAGATGACTCATTCCCTTTTATTTCTCAAATATGTTTTAAACGGTCAAAATCTTCCGTAAATCAATACCTTGCGCATAATCTTTGTGAAAATGGGAGGAGGCAAAAATGCGTTGTCTAGCAACGGATCGCACACGTGACTCTCGCGTACCTGTGAGGAGTGGGTGTAGCCGACGGCGACTTCTGGATGCTTCCGTCAGGCCGGATGGACACCTTGATGTTCGTGTCAAAGTAGCTGTTCTTGACCTTGACCCCTCGCAGCAGCCCGAGTTGGAAGTACAGGAGGACTATAAGAGAGCCCGTGTACAGGTAAACGAGGAAGATCTGAAATTATAAATTGTCACGTGCACTTCAGCGCCATATATATGTATGACAGCATGAATTACACAATATATTCATTCAAGTTATTTAAACTGCATCTTAACATTGCCTTCATTATTTTGGAGGTATAGGGATCCTTCCGATCTAACTGCTCCGTTTGCATCTTTCGAGTTTATCGTTAACATGCTGAGCATTTAAAACACTTCGTGTTATCTGATCGGACATACAAATCGTGCACATCGCAAACCACTCGAACAACTAGCAACGAAAAGGGTGGATATATGGTAATGAGCAGATTGGATTTTTTTCTGTTTAACGAAAACGTTTAGATGGGCATCAATGCAAAAACGTTCACAGCGGTCATAGTGTCTTGAATTAAGGCCATGCAAAATACCATCGCAAAAGACGTTCCCGTTTCAATATCGGTAGGTAACACTGGCTATGATATTAATTGAATAATAATGTATACAAACATTGTCATTGAAACAATAATACCATTTTAGTATTACATAGTTATAAAAGTATTATATTTTATGGTTGTGTCGTTTTCTTTTTATAACATTTTCTTCGTCAAATGACAAATAATAATAAAATCATTTGGGAGGTTTTTAAACTTGTCGTGGCAAATACCAATCAGTCTAATATGCGGGCTTACCTCGAGGTAGTACTTGTGCACGCGCTCCTGGCTCGTGAGACTGGTGGAGGTTGCGAACACGATCCCCAGCACGACCACAATCAGCGCGTACAGACCGCACAGTAGCTTCACTAGCGAGGACCTACAACCACATAACCACACAATCATCAATGCAAGTTCAGTAATAGAGACTATAACATTTTCCGCAACAACGAATGAACGTGGAGTAATAACACAGGGAAAGAGTCAAACAGTTTTAAAGCAACCTCACAACCAAACAACAAAGAATGAACGGGTAGTTATTCAGGGCAAGCGACTACTTTTTAACTTGCAACAACTTTACCAGCACGAATGAACAAAGAAAGAGACTAACATTATTCTGAAACCACATGACCACGAATGAACGACGGGTATGTAATACAGGGAAAGAGACTAACATGTTGACAACAGTTTAAAAGGTGCACTATCTTCTTTCAATACATTTCAGTTTTGAGCACATATGCGTATACGGTTTCTCAGAAATTCAAGAGACCTGCCGACATTGGGCCCTTAGATTTACTGAAGAAAACAATGTTTTGTATAAAGGCCTAACAAATACAGCGATTCGCCATCTCTGATTATAGGTTAATTTTAGTCAGCAAAAGCGCCGAAACTGTAAATGAAATGAAACCATTGACAAAGCGTTTTGCTCGTGTTATTTCTTTGGCAATTTCGAAATGGCAAGCACCTTATATAAGGTGCAAAGTGAGAGCAAAATATGAGCAAACATGGAGCAAACAAGTAACAAAATAGAAGCAAAAATGGAGCAAAATTGGATCAATAAGAACAAAGAATAAAAGAAAGTTGAGTAAAAAAGGAGCATATTAGGGGCGTAACATGATCAAATAAGGAGCAAAAAAGTACAGAGTATGCGAGAAAAAAAGGAACAAAGTATCATAGTGTATGCATGTAATGTCATGAACCAGCATAACTCCAAATAGAAAAAAAGGTCGTGTTAAATATATATCCGCCACACAATATATGTCACAAAAGCGGTTCTTCTGATTAAACTTAAAGTATTCCAATAATAGAAGTTTGAAAACACAACATCAAGGTAATCCAAAACATCAATATGATCTGCCAATGTAAACATGATATAATCCAAATAACCTTTTTAACATGATAAACGAAATCTCTTGTCCACCGGAAGAACAATTAGGCACACACTGACTTGAATTTCTTCAGAACACGACGGCTACATGGGTGTCAGCACATGCTAACATGGTCTTAGACAGATGGTATACGAAATGCGAACAGTATCTATATGTAGGGCAATTACAGCGTCCCAATGGAACCAATGTGATTCTATTATTCTCCGTGTCTCGTATTTATGTTAGGGCAGGTGGAACAAATTATCCATGAGAATGCACAGAATGGCGGCCCCTCTCAAGAAGCAATACTTGGCTGCAGATCCACACCTAATGTCGTCACTTCACTTTTAGATTGCAGTTGTCTGCTGAACGTAAATAAAAGTGCACTAATCCTGTATCAAAGTAAATAAATAGGTTACAGTTATATTCCAAAATGTAGCCAGAAAAAAACACTGGGTCAAAGAAATATGATAAATTGGTTCATGTAACATCACAATTTTTCATTCGTTCGCGAAAACACCGCACTTGATTGGTTCACTAAACTTCAGCGTCGCCATAACCTCTCACATTCATGGCCTAAGTCCTACAGAGTAAAACACACAAAGCGGTGTTCGCTAAAGCCCGCTGTTTTCTTCACCCCGGGCTCCCCTGCCACGCGCTGCCGCAGATTCGGTAATTTGTACAGATTTCGGATTACTGTGCTGGTTCGTTTGAAGGAAATTAGCATCATTATCATGATGCTCGTTGCCAAGATTTTCGGTAATAAGCATGATACGGACGACACAGAATTAACATCATAGCATGCAGGTTTATGATAACACAGTATTATGTAATCCTAATTGCTAATTGGTTTCAGTAAGTTTGTGAGTTAATGTCATACGCTCGTCTTTTTTGAAGATTGTATTCTCAAGAACAATGTCATTAGGTATGCACTGGATTGTTGTTGTTGTTCTACACACTGTATTCGTAAGCGTTGTTGATTTCCTCGAGGCCTTTGACCTTTCAGTTTTAGCCAATATTTATTTTATACGGTGGCTATTTGATGAATGTAACAAAATACACCAGATGTAATGAACATAAATTCATGAATTTAATAACAAACGCTACTTTTACGCGCATGTACATGTATGCATGATGAGGACGTGAATTGGCATTTCATCTCCTTTGAATTTTTTTGGCATAAATGAATCAGGATTTTACATTTTTACTTGCATGCACCCCCAGAAAACAGGAATTGCGCAGTGATATTTCGACAAAAGCACAGTACTTCAATAAACGCACCCAAACGTTCATCTTTCAACGTAGTCCCCAATCAAATGCACCAAAATAATGCAGATACACCCAGGATACTGGAAATAACCGCAAAAGACATGTGACGATTGCTCTGGCTTTCAAACAAGAATAGAAAAGCAAGTCATTAGAAGTAGGAACTACCACCAAAGGATAAACACTTATTTAGTGGAATGTAAAAGATGGCCTATAAGGTAGAAACTGAAGCCGGCTCATCGACAATTTGACCCTGGCTCTGAGAAAAAAAAGTTTTAATGCATGCGCGTAGAGTGCCGTCGCTGATTACCCTTTGAAGTCCGCACAGGCTAATCAGTGACGACACTTTCCGCCTAAACAGAATTTTCGCTAGAAGAGACTTCCTTGAAACGAAATATACCATTAACGCGGAAAGTGTCGTCCCTGATTAGCCTGTGCGGACTGCACAGGCTAATCTGGGACGATACTTTACGCACATGCATTAAACCCCGTTTTCTCAGAGCGAGGCTTATTTGATCCGGCCACATATGGCGAGTGATACCCTCTCCACAGGACGAGGCCTCATCGTCGGCAACGAGTGATCTCCACTTGTACGCGCACTAAACGTTCTATCAAACTCTGCCACAGCGGTCGGGAGGTTTATTGACGTACTTCAAGTATTTGATGATAGTAACTTGTAGCCTACTGGCAGATGTGGCGTTTAATCAATGTAGATAAACATGCATTTTGTTGAATATAAGTACATGCACTATCATTAAAGGGAAAACACACCAACGCATGTGTAAAACATTTTATTTTCGGCAAACTTCGAAATCAAAATAACACAGACGTTACCATAAGTGTAATAAATTCTCGAGCATAAAGCATAAGTGCTTTCATCTCATCACTCTTATGTGTCTACAAAATACATAAAATTGAATCCATTTTGCAAGTTGTGCAACAATCTTGCGTGATGTTCATAGATGTAAATATCCTACATAGGCGTCTCTTTGGATGGTAAGAAATGATTACACACTCATACTTTATACAAATTACGTCAACATTCAAATAAACCGGATATTTAATAAAGTTACGGTAGTTCTATAAAATCTCGACCTTCAATCAAGATGAAACTGATTATCAATTATATATATTTCCACATTCCGACCTCTTCAAAACGACGTGGTTGCCATGGAAACTAACGGGATATTTACTCATTACAAAGTGGCTCTTGAGCTCGTAAATCATGACTTATTATTCGGAACTAGCCATGGGTACTCTACGCTTTCATGTTTTCTGCTGAATTCTAGGAGCCGTTTAAAAGGTTTTAAGCATCAATATACGAAAAGGCGGTACCTATAAGCGTACCTTACACTAGTCTGTGCGATTAATTTCCAAACACTTCAAATAACGCTTGAAGTATAAGGTAAAGAGGATCCACATATCGCTTTACGTGTATAACGTTTTCGGTTGTGAAAAAAGAATAATTGGTATTTCAATAGAGGACCACAAAAGCAAAATCTATATAAAATTTGATTAATTTCTGTCTATACTTTGAGAGGATATTTTGGAAGTAAACGGACGACGACATACAATCGATGACCCAAATAGCTCATCGTATTCACAGGTGGTTAGCGTTAAGCTATGATATCAATAAATTAAAACATTATTTTGAATAAAAAATAATCAAATTATAACGAAAAATCAACTTCTCTGGAAAAAGAAGATTTTTTTTATCAGAGAAGTGATCGTATTCAACATGTGAGGTAAAAAAAGATTGGCAGCTAAATGTGATTTTGAATTGTATTCACTATGTTAAGCATATAATCATTTAGGTAGCTTTTAGTTGATTCATGACGAAAACAAATACACGAGCGACAAATATCCAATACTGAGGTATTTACACAATTAGAAGTTACGGGAAATTGTATAAAAGCGTTTATACTTAAGAGTATCAACACTGATTTCGTAATCGCCTCAAGCTTGAAATAGGTTCAATAAAAGTAAATAGGAGAGTCAGACGTGAAACATGCACCTGGATACATTTGAGCCTCGCTCTGTGAAAAGGGGGTTTAATGCATGTGCGTAAAGTGTCGTCCCAGAATAGCCTGTGTAGTCCGCACAGGCTCATCAGGAACGACACTTTCCGCCTACACTGGATTTTCGTCAAGAAGAATCTTCCTTTAAACGAAAAATACAATAAAAGCGGAAATTGTCGTTCCTGATTAGCCTGTGCAGTCCGCACAAGCTACTCGGAGACGACACTTTACGCACATGCATTTAACCCCCTTTTCACAGAGCGAGGCTCATTTATTTAAAAGGAAGTTTTGGTCATCATGTTCTTAAAAGGGAGCTGAACCATTTGTTTTGATTTTTTTTAGAAGTTAAAATAGCCTTATCTTCGGGGGCAATTGTGTTCAATACTTTTTGAGCATCTTAGGTAGAGAACCACCAAGGGAACATTTCTGTGACACATATACAAACTACCACACACGACGTTGTAAAATACTACGAGGGGTTCACTAAAAGACTGATGACCTTGTACAGAGTTTTTATATTTTCTCTGGCAACCATCTTATGCAGCGGGATGAAACATTTGAGCACATGAGATGGCACATTTTCTGAATTTTCTGAATTTTCATCACACCTGGCAAATCAGCATCAGAGGAAATGTCGTTTACGGAAAAAATAAACGCACGCACGTACGCACAGCGGAATAACCGCTATGGCATAATCATCACCAGTACATGTTCATGGTATAATCTTAATTGATGCATCGATAACTCTATTGTTGATTCATAACATTATGATGTGCACAATTACATTCCGAATTAGCTGTATATGCAAACATGCATTATTACTTTTATGTTGTTTTTTTCCACAGAATCATACTCTTCATACGTTTCGCAAAATTTATTATTATTTCCAAAAGGATATTGTTTAATGTTTATAGTTCCGAAAAAAATACGGCGCATGTCTCGTTTTCGAAAAAGGGATAATGGAACGTTCCGCACTGTTTAGCTGCCTTTCTAATTGGCAACGTGCAGGTACGTGAACACGATATTGATGCATATCAGTGATTTCTGCATGTTTCTGGCACTATAATGGCTGCATTTATGTCACGTTATCACACTTATACAGCAGCTTTCCGTGAACTTTCTCACGAGTTATGCTGTCAGCGGTTACAATCTTTTTGTCGGTTGTTGATCTTTGATTTCTGTATCGGCTGTGTTTTAAAAGCTAAGATTTTCCGTTGGGCCATCGCGATTTTTAACAGAAACTTCACGTTCTACGGCACTATTAAAATCGCATGGACACTAGCGAGACATCATGGAAAGCGTTTAAGAAAATGAAAACAATGATAAGCTCTTGCTTCAGTAAGTTGAAGATCTTGTGCTACTGTTTTTGTTTGAAACACTTAAATGACATTTTTTTTTATAGATACAGTTAATGACCAAAATACAGTATCGTAACACCAATAACATCAACATAATATTATATATTATATTATATAACAACACACAAACATAACTTCATCATACATCAAACTTCGGTATTTATAACATTAAGCCATTTGTGCATAGCGTCTAGAAAAAAAAAGGCCTTGGCAAACAGCGTAGACCCAGATGAGACGCCGCATAATGCGGCGTCTCATTAGGGTCTGCGCTGTTTGCTTAAAGGAATTTCTGAGAGAAATATTCTAAATATAGAAATAAATATACTAGACATCCCTAATTTTGGAAATAAATTGATCCAATTTAGAAGGATGGGAGAGTCCACTAGGCATAAATGGGTTAATTAAACACATGCAACGAATCTGATACGATTGAATAACAAAGGTGGCATGACATCGACACATAGAGATTAAGTGTTCGATACAGAAAGATGGTGCGGTTAATTCTAACTTGATATGGCAAATACAATTTTGTAGAAGGAACTTCGAACTCCGAACCCATTTTGTAACTGGAATACTCTAAAATTAATATCAAACCTCAACATTTAGTTCTTTATCAGTATGTAAGATAAAATCACGTGCGGGGATTCTGTTCTAAGGTTTCCTCAAGTAATTTGGCCCAGTTGCCATTTTACGATCAGACTAGATACTGGAAATATAAACAGTGCATTAAGATTGCGTAATAAAGTTGGCCTCTTGAGTGGTAGCAACTCTTTTTTTCTTTCTAATATTTGACCCTGTGACCTATTTTTGTGGACGCACGTGATCCCGATTCGAACTTGACATAGCTATTGTTAAGATAAACATTCTGGCCAAGGTTTAACAATGTTGAATAATAAATGTGACTTTGCAAAGTGATTTAGATACACAATATATGAGTTGACTGCGTGCATGGTAACGATTCGAGAACACTGCGATACATGTACTAAGCTTGAATTTCAAGCACGTTGATATATATTGTGTACTCGGTTTTCAAGCACGTTGATATATATTGTGTACTCGGTTTTCAAGCACGTTGGGCTACTATACTCGGTTTTCAAGCATTTTGGGCTACTTTACTCGGTTTTCAAGCGCACGTGTGCTGTCGTTTTCATTTTGCATATACAATATGTCTCTTGTAATATAAGCCAATGTTTGCTTATTATATGTTTTCATATTCAGTCAACACGTGTATATATCACCGTTCTTCGATTGACCTGTGTTCATGATGTCCTTATTGTATTATCAAAGCAAATTACGTTGAAAGTTATAACTCATTAGCAACATTACTGGTCCCATTAGTTCAACGTTAACATCAGAAAAGAGCGTCCGACTTCATGCGTACCGATGCTATGTATTTTGCAGCTCTCCCACTTCTTTCTGCATATTACTAAATACATATATGATTAGTATGTTTACAGAGAAAAAAAACGACCATCCGAATAAAAATAAAACTTACTTGTAAACGGCTGGTATTGTCCAGTTAAGGTGAATTCGTTTTGATGATTGATCCAAAGGTAATGCAAATTCTGTGGGAGGTTTCTTTTCCTTTGTTTTTTCCTTCTTTTCTTTCTTGTCTTTCTTTTCTTTCTTGTCTTTTTTCTCTTTCGTATCTTTTTTCTCTTTCTTCTCTTTCTTTGGTGTGGACGATTTAATGTCGTGAATCTCCGATTCAAGGAACACACTATCCTCCTGTTCCGGTGTTGATTCTTTCATATGCGGTAGTTTTTCAGGTTCGTAATCGTCGTTCATTAGTATTTTAGTGTCATCATCCTCGTTTTTCCCGTTGCTCGGCGACGGAGGTGGTACATTGAGGCCACTGTCGCGTTCCGGTTTCGCTAACGGCGCTTCTTTTTCACTACCCTGAAGATTGTTCACATCGTTTTTAACATCGTGCGAATCGTCTGTTCTCTGTTCAACATCTGCTGGGTCTTCCTCATATTGGTCCGGTTGTTCTTGCACCATCTCGTCTATGGCAGCGTCATTATTCTGATCAGCGTGATCAGTCAGATTGTCAGCCGCCTCCTCCGCTACTGAATCGCGGTCATCCACGCCGTCTATTGCAGAACCGTCATTATTTGCATCGTCGGGGTCGGCTGTGGAGCTGTCTCTGGTTTCCAAAGCGTCGTCAGCCGCCTCAAGCTCTCGCTCCATGTTGTCAAGCAGAATCTGGCTCGGCTCGTCGAAGAAGGAGCTGGTGTCGTCTACAATGTCCCGCTGCGGCTCGTTCACTATGTAGACACCGGAGCGCAGAATGGACGGGCAGCTCACTTGGGACCCAATTGTTGCTGCTGCAATGACAATGCGTAGCGATAACGACGGTGATTTTTGTCATGAGTAATTTATATTTATATATCATGTAACTTTTATTTATTTATCATAAGGCCTTTTCAATAAACCATCGCAAGTAATTTCTGATTCACGAACCAGTTGATTTGATGTTTTGAACCGCAAAATGTTAAAATGTTAAGTTGCGAACATCCAACTCACTTACAAAAGCATATTGAAACGGTCTCCAAAACCGTAACACGTTATCCTGGAAATGTACGTTGAACTATAAACTTGAGAGTGGCAACGGAATTTGATGAACAGGTTTCTGAGTATTTTTCATTTATATACACATGCTGGAAAACTCATGGAACAGTAAAATAGACGTTAATTTTGATCGATAAGAATTCGTCTTTCGCAAAATACATGTACATGTATACGGTGAGCTTATACTTGCAAATAAGGCAAGAAACCTGTTTGCTTTATTCGTTGAATGTGGGTGTAATTCGAAACATAACTCTCTTTTTATTGTGAACGATATATATTATACCAAGAATTTTACATACCAGTACTCATATTTTACTAATATTTGTTCACTAATGTTTCTATCTTAAAATGGTGCATATGTACCATGTACAACAACTGAAATAACATATTATTTAATGAACATAATTCTGAAGAAGTAAAAAAACCCAAAGAAAAAAACAATTTTTCAAAGCTTGGAATTATTTATGGATCCCGTGCCCTTCCCGTTAATAATCCCCGCCGCTCGATGTTTATCCAGCCGCGTTTTAATGATAAACTCTCCATGGGATATTCATACCTGGTCGGTCACTTCTGAGAATTCAAATAATCCAAACCAGATCTTCATGTTAAATTCCGATCGTTAATCAAGTATCACGGCAATCGAGTTTCATTGTTAAAGTCCATTGATCTACGTGCGTATGCAAGAAAAGTAAAATTACGACGATAAGTAAGTGAGTTCAGCACACTGAATTGCTTGGATACGCAAGCGTACCGGTACCTCAGTTGTTCAAAAGAAGCATCCAGAATATAGCACCGGTATTTAGGACTATCCCATCTGATTAAATGTTGAGATTTGCGAAAATTTTATGCGAGCGGAAATATACTGTCGATAAGATAAGAGCCGACGGCGATGCCAACTGATAAACCTCAATTAAACACCGAGATTACAAGCACTCGTTCTGGATCCGGGGGAGCCAAAACAGCAAGCCAGGGACCCTACCGTAAAACAGCTGCCGAAAAAGGAACATACTCTTTTCAGAACCAAGAAACGCCAATCGGTATAAACTATAAACAGAATACGAATTCAGATTTCTGAAGCTTTTTAAAACACATAGATATAAGATATTGCTGCTAAATATATTATTGCAATTGTGGCGATTTATTTCACTATACAGGCTATATGAATTCGTACATTAGGCCTGTACATATGTAGTGAAGATACAAAATTCCAAAATAGGTACAATGCATATTGACTGGTTTTTATTTTAACTGCCATTCAACAAAAAACAAATATTCAAAACAAAAAAGTTCTTTTGTTGAAAGCAATTACTTCAGCGTCCAAACAAATGGCGTTGGTAACGGTATCCGAACAAACGGCACCGGACAATCGGCACCCTGTGTTTTTTTTGCAATCCCGGACAATCGGCACCCCGTAAATGTGTCGACCCGGACAAGTGGCACCCGATTTATTTTTAAACCCGGACCATCGGCACCCGATACANAGTATCTGTACCTTCCTAACTTTGTGGCCACCCAATATAATTTATTTCGTTATCTCCATTATCCAAATGAAATACAAATTTCTTATTTTCCACAAATAAGAAAAAATCGCGGTATTTTTCCCCTAAAAAAAAGGCTGAGGCCCCTTCCCCAAAAAGGGTGTTTTGGCCCTGCAATAGGCTCAACTTGAAACTTGCTCTGTACAAAATGTTCTCATGATACCTTAACAAATGATTTCGCTCCATTGAAAAAACATGATGGCAGGGCAGATTTCCATAAATTGATTGTATTGAAAACCATAAAAGCTTTTGAACAATGAACTACATATTCATATTATGAGGGAATTTGTAATAATATGAACTCAGACTAGCTTCATAGGACCCTCAGGGCCTCTTGTTTGGAATTGTGTTTTACATTATGAGTGGAAGTAGGCTTAAAGGAAAAGTAATGTTCTGTTTTGCATTATTGCTCTAAGCATATATGAGTTATATCCCATTAGGCAAATACTCTGACTCGTGGAGTTTTGGTTTAGAGCATGAAACAAAGCATAAATCAACAGTTCTCGCGAATATTATTTGAAGATTTTGTCTATGTCTGTAGGAGGAAGATTTCTGTGGTGCTATACAGCTGTGTTTGGAGTGCCAGAAAGCTGCAGCCATGTTGAAGCACTACACCTGTATCAGGTACCAATTTTATGCTTTCCGGTGGTTTATAGAGAAATATCAGTGAATTAAAACTGATTATTCACTGTTTCAAACATCAACAATTAACAGTGAAAATAATTGATTATTTTCATTGTTTTACTGGAACTATATTTTGCAAAAATACAAAAATAATCATTTGAAAGCATAAAATAAAAAACAAAAAAATTGTTGGATTCGGTGGAATATCGATTTTAACTCACTCATGATCATAGAAAAAATATATTTTCTATGATCACAATGAATTACAATCGATATTCTACCAAATCCAACAAATATCCTCTATATCATAAATAAAATACCACTTTTATATACGGTATNAATTTCTAAAATTAGCATTTTCTTCGATTTTTTTTCAAAGAATACTATCAGAATAGCAAACAGTTTGGATCCTGATGAGACGCCACGTTCTGTGGCGTCTCATCTGGATCCAAACTGTTTGCAAAGGCCTTCAAAATCCGGTTCCAGCGCTCAAAGGGTTAAATATAACCCTCTTCACTAAAAGTGTCTGCCATCATTTTCAATGTGGTATAATTAGTATGTATATATGAAATATCGCTAGTGAAAGCTCTTGCAAATTGTCAGTTTAACTAAATACTTTCCTTTCAGTGAATTGTCAAAGTTTTATGTGCAGATATAAATTATATGTAATGAATTCTCTTGCAATTTGTCAGTTGAAGTAACTTCTTCTTTCAGTGAACTGTCAAAGTCGTATGTGCAGATAATATTTATCCATATTGAAAAATCTTGTAATTTGCCAGTTTAACTTACTACTTCTTTCAGTGAACTGAGTTCCAAACTTCAAGACACACTCGAGTCTATAGAAGAGCAGCTGGACTCGGCCTTGTCCAAAACCTGTGTTCGTTTTGATGCCAAACATTACCAGAAGATTCAACAGGCATATGACCTGCTAGGGAAAAGACAGGCAAGCATCTGTGTTTTATACTTCCTTATCACCTATCCTTTACCATTTTATCTTTGATCAAGCTTTGCATCAGCAGACCAAATGATCCACACACAAATGTTCACAATGGGAATCTTCTCCTTTTATTAATCCTCAATGTAACTGAAGCCAATTATTGAAATTATGTTAAATTCATGGGAATTGGGTGGAGGGGCATACATGAATCATCTCTTGTTTTCAAAGAACTTCAATAATCCTAGAACCCTTGGTATCGATTCCAGATGGCGCTCGACCAGCTGCACCTGCACTTCACGAGCGCCATCCACAACACGGCGTTCCAGGTGGTGCTAGGATACGTGGAGCTCTATGCTGCGCCTGGCGGCGCAACCAACTTTAACAAACTGCAGTTCGCTGACCTCTGCAAGGTGGGATAGTGTAGGACCAGAAGGAAATCATTATGGCCAACTGATAGGCTTGCATTGTCAATTCGATAACTTGAGAACTAATTGTGGTCTTGTAGCAAAACTTCATACATATGAGCCTTGTTTCGGTAAACTGGGCTTAATGCATGTGCGTAAAGTGTCGTCTCAGATTTGCCTGTGCAGTCCGCCTACACTGGATTTTTTTTTAGAGAAGACCTTCTTTAAACGAAAAATTCCATAAACGCTGAAAGTGCCGTCCCTGATTAACCTGTGTTGACTGCACAGGCTAATCAGGGATGACACTTTACGCACATGCATTAAGCCCATTTTTCCCAGAACGTGGCTCATATATGTCTAATATAAGACCTTAATGGGGATTACTGGTACTGGCTGGCTAGCTCAATTGACTGGGAATCTGGCCTTCAAATCACCGTGGTCTTGTGTCTTATTCACTGCACACTGTTTTGTGTGTTTTGCCATGAATAAAGGACCGCATTGTGTAATAATGTTTCTTCTCCTGCTTTGCAGCTGAAGTTTCACTTTACGTGTATTTTTGTGTATAGCTCAAGAGAATGCTGAATAAAGCCACATGTTTGGATTTGAAATAAAGTTGTGTATATTTCAGCATGTGACCATAGAGAGTTTCACACCGTGTCTCATTGGTGTGTGCAAGGCACTATGGGGGATTATGAAGAGTTATCACTGCACGACCCGCTGGCATGAAACACATCTCGGCACTGCAAATACAGGTAAACTTGGCTTGGAAACAATCAAGCATGTTTTATATCTTAATACAGTCCACAAGTGTCAGGTAATGATGTTTGTTTTCCGTTTTTTGGCGGTTTTATGAAATAAAACAAAGTGAAACTTAGATGTATCTTCTAGACTTATTGATAACCTTGCTTATTGCTTAATATAGCAATTTATTCACAACATTAAAAATCTATGTATGCCCATGGTCTGTTGTTAATTTTAATTTTTTGGACTGGTGACTATATATGTTTATGTGATGAAACGGTCACTAAGGTTATTAATAAGTATGTGAAGATTATTGCTTGTAAGAAAAGTATCTAAATGGCCCTTCTCTTTACACTCATCTCATTAAAGAAGACCAAAATTCACAATGTTTATATAAATTGTGAGATAAATTGTCACAATATTTTTGAAATCATTAAAAACTATCATGTGCTTCTTCTTCCCATTCATATCCAGACCAAACGTCTGACGACCCGGACTCAATGAGCGTGGCTTACATCAGACAGAAGCTTGAGCACGGACTGGTGCGTATCTGGCAGGATGTACAGCAGAAAGTGCGCACGTACATTCTCGGCATCAATCTGTCGGCATTCAAACTGGAGGAGTTCATTCACTTTCTTGACATCGTTAACAGGTACTGGTTAATTGGGATGGTTTTGTGGTGTTTGTTTTATTTTTTATGAATATTTTGTTCTTGAACGTAGGTTAATTATGTATAAACATGCATTTGTATGTAATTACATGATTAGTTAGTTAAAACACCAGGGTTAAAAATTTTCCGGTTTGCGCCGGAATTCTGGTTTTTCAGGGCACCAAAAGGTCATTTTCGTAATTCATGTAAATTCGATGAGATAATTTGTGGGTGGGGAGGTGGGGGTAACCCCCCTTGTCAAAGCAACAAGAAACGTTTTATCGAGTAAAAAACAACACAGGAATAAAAATAGACGCTGTATTGATATTGCCGAATGTGTTTCGTTGAAAGAGCGGCATTTTCGGTAAATTAACAAAAGCAGGTGCCCGAAAAGAGTAATCGTTCTTTATTTCTACTGTTATTTTTCATTTATTAACCACTTTATATTTATTTAAAAAAAAACACATTTTTTGGTCTAACTACAGTCAGTTTTTGTATTTATTGTATGAAGAATAATGAGTCATTATTCCTTTTTAAACAAAAAAGTAATTTTTCTACAAAACTCCTTAGAAAATGTACATTATAATTATAGTTGTTACTTCAATTGAAGTTGCAGTTAACATAGCTTGTACCTTTGCATTGAACTAATTTAAACAACTTGTTTTAAAATTTAAGTAGAAAAAAAATGCATTTTTTGTAATGATTTAAACTATGAACAAGGTTATATTCACAAATCTCATTTTTGTACACGTAACAAGTCCTTAAAAATAATGATTTTTTAAGGCCCCGAAGGTGGGCATATAGTGATTGCATTTCCGTTTGTCTGTCTGTCTAAAAGTCCGTCACACTTTGCATTTTGGTTTCGAAAAATGTGGAAAAACACTTTGCGTTTAGGTTTAGAAAAATGTGGAAAAGGCGTTTTTCAGGGGCATATGTCATATGGTGACAGGTCTTGTTTCATCTGTGTCCTGTTCAATGTACATTTTTTTAACACTGGAATCTTGTAAACTACTTAATATTGCATCTCTGTTTCATAGGTTACCATTCTGAATACAGAAATTAGGGCCCAGTATCATAAATATTGTCAATTGTTAAGCTCTACTCACAAGATGTTTCCACCATACATGCCAGACATCCCGATCTTGGCGGAACAGTCCTGCTTTTGGGCCCTCTGTCCCGGCATCCCGATATGAGACGATTTGTCCCGACATTCGTTTAAAACGATGTAAGGTCTACAAGTTCCCAATAAAATTCGCTATTCAAGCTCTGTCTGGCTGAAACTTACCATTGCTAATCCCTTTATTGCCCCCAATTAACAACCCACTTCTACTACTCGAGTGCACCAGTCTTGTTTTTGACTCCTTATCAGCGATTTATCGGCAACTTATTGACTTAATCAGGCATTCACACCGTCGTGTTTTTATGATAGCGCCATTAGGGGTCGCTAATTTCTATCGAAAAATGTATCGTACAGAAATAAACGGCACCTGCATTTGTATTTCATGCCCCAATCAAGTCAAACGATACTATTATCCTGTGTATTATACCACCTAAGGTTATAAAACCTGTCAAAACACCTATTGTGTACATCAAACTAATTGAATGCTGACCAATATGCACTGGTGTTTTTCACAAATTACCTTTCGTTTTCGACTGATTTTCAGAAAATAGTTTGTACATATTGCATCAATCTTAATTTAGAGTTAATTGATGATTGGTTGAATAAGAACAGTGCACGATGCACTCACATCTCGTCACACGAATTACATATGTTATAAGGGGATATCCCTGTACCGATTGGATGTCAAATGGAGGCATATTCGGATACCCCACATTTCAGTTTATTGAGTGTGTTTACTTTCGGAATTGGAGAACATCTGTGTTCCCGAAATTCTGGACACACATTTATCGTCAATATTGGGCAGAAATTTAGAGTTTTTGTAAGTAATATAGTGACTACTGTCTAAAGAAAAGGTGGAATTATTGATCCCTTTAGGTGTCCCGCTTTTTGGTCAAATTTCCCGACAATTTTTAATGGAAAGTCCCGATTTGGTCCTGACAAATTCTGGCATGTATGGTTTCCACTCATCTGAGCACTGAGAATGTTGGTCAGCTCACAAACAATCTCAAGTCTCAGCTAAAACAATATTCCCCTATTCTTGCTCAAATTATTCAGGATTGAGATGGACTCAAAACTCTAAGCAACATCTGTGAACACCAAGCATTCGGGTAAACCTCATCTCAAAAATTGCAAAAAAAACTCAAAGTAGAATCCAAATATTGAGTCGAGTATATTTGCTCTGGTGAATTACCAAAATAAAGAGGCATATTTTTTTTTATTTTTAGCTCGGCTGTTTTCGAAGAAAACCCGAGGTATTGTCATAGCCCTCTCGTCTGCCGTGGTCGTCGTCGTAGTAGTAGTGGGCGTCGCTCGACGGTGCTCTTGTTTTTTCTGAAATGTTCACTTACAAAGTACAACTTAAGGAAATATTTGTGTAAGAATCTTTATAAATATTGGATTTGTGTTCCATCTGAAATTTCGGCTTGAAGAGAACCAGGTACCTTCATATGTTCATACAGATTGCATACCCGGTAGGGTGGCATATAGCAGTTGAACTGTCAGTCCGTCCGTCAGTCTGTGAGTCCGTCCGAAAACTTTAACGTTGGCCATAATTTTTGCAATATTGAAGATAGCAACTTGATATTTGGCATGCATGTGCATCTTATGAACCTGCACATTTTTAGTGCTGAAAGGTCAAGGTCATCCTTCAAGGTCAAAGGTAAAAAACACTAAGGTCAAAATATGGAACTTTAAGGTCAAAATATGGAACTTTAAGGTCAAAATATGGAACTTAAAGTCAAAATATTGAAATTTTATTTCAAAGCGGTGCAGTAGGGGGCATTGTGTTTCTGACAAACACATCTCTTGTTTTTTATAAAATCATTTGGGAAAGCTTATTTTATTTTACAAAATCGTCTTGGTTTCTTAGGATGATCGACATTGGTGAGTATTTCTGTGACAGCAAGTCGGAGGGCCTTCAGGACTCATTAAAGCAGCAGAGTCTCAACTATTTCAAAAACCACCACAGGTAAGGCTTTGCATATGAGCCTCGCTCTGCGAATAGTTTCTTTTTGCATGTGCGTAATTAGACAATAACATACGGCTGAGCTGGGCCGGACGTCTATAATCGGCCCGCCTGCCAATTTAGGGCCGATTATAGACATCTGGCCCAGCTCTGCCGTGTGTTATCGTTTATATTACATATCAGTTTATTTTGTTCCTTCACTTTCATTTATTACCTAACCAGCTTTCTGTACTTTTATTTTAATTCAACTGATTACGAAATTTATGACGTATCTCGTGTGACGTCATTTATGTGACGAAACACACCGCTTTTAGCTGGACTCTGTGGATTGTAGTGACAACAATTCGGACGTTGTGGTTTATTTAACAGTTGAACATTTATTTAAAAAAGCATCGAAAAATCCAAAACGTATTTCGGATTGTGTGTTTGTAATGTATAATTAAAACTTGGAGCATTGGATTAAAGTTGCCATTGAGGTTAGCGTGTCGTTTACTAAATGTTGTTGTTGCAATGTTGGATGACTCCTGTTAAATTTAGAGCTCCAATAATGTCATCAATCAGTACAGTTTCAATTGCAATCAATATTTTTTCATCATTCGAATAAAGTGCTTCATTTAATTATCATTCTTTTTTATTATTTTGTTGATTTATGTTTTAATTATATTAATCACCGTTGGAAAAGACTGAATGCGGACGCCATTTTTTTCAGTTGACGTCGCGCGACCCGATTCTTTTCTGATATAAAAAATCGGCCCGCTTGATATTTATTAATTGGCCCGCTTATATTGGCTTGCTAGATACAAATAACGGCCCACTCGCGACGTCATTTTGTTACTATTTTTAGTAACACTATGTACTATAGTGTTGTTCCAGATTAGCCTGTACAGTCCTCACAGGCTAATCAGGGGCGACACTTTCCGGTTTTAACATTTTTCGTTAGCAAAAATTCAGTTAAGGCGGAAAGTGAAATCCCTGATCTAGGACAACACTTTACGAAAAAGCATTAAACCCCCTTTTCTCACAGCGAGGCTCATATATACTTAGGAGTTTGAATGTGTGTTTTTTTACCTTTTTAAAGTTATTAAATTTTGGTTTGGTCTTGTGGTATGCGGGAAACAGGTGTATGATAAGGTGGAAACAGGTATTGGTATGGTCCATTGTATTAAAATAAAAATAAAAAAACTCTTTTGGGAAAACCGAGCATTTGGGGTAAATTCCTAGGTTTTTCTTTTTCCTCAAAATTAAATGTTTTCCCCTAAAAGGTCACAGGGGCAGGTCTGCACATAATGTAGTTGTGAGACTAAGCAACGACCTGTAAATAAACTCTGAATTACACACACATACACATTGGTATGGTGGGCGCAAACCAATTTGATGAGTGCTGGAGCTTGCGGAAGTCGGAATTGAACCTAGGTTGTATAGGTGGGAACATTGAACCGAGGTTGTCTAGGTGGGAAATCTGAACCTAGGTTGTCTAGGTGGGAAATCTGAATCTAGGTTGTCTAGGTGGGAAAATTGAACCTAGGTTGTCTAGGTGGGAAATCTGAACCGAGGTTGTCTAGGTGGGAACATTGAACCTAGGTTGTCTAGGTGGGAAATCTGAACCTAGGTTGTCTAGGTGGGAACATTGAACCTAGGTTGTCTAGGTGGGAAATCTGAACCTAGGTTGTCTAGGTGGGAACATTGAACCTAGGTTGTCTAGGTGGGAAATCTGAACCTAGGTTGTCTAGGTGGGAACATTGAACCTAGGTTGTCTAGGTGGGAAATCTGAACCGAGGTTGTCTAGGTGGGAACATTGAACCTAGGTTGTCTAGGTGGGAAATCTGAACCTAGGTTGTCTAGGTGGGAACATTGAACCCAGGTTGTCTAGGTGGGAAAATTGAACCTACTCTAGGTTGTCTAGGTGGGAAAATTGAACCTAGGTTGTCTAGGTGGGAAAATTGAACCCAGTTTGTCTTGGTGGGAAAATTGAACCCAGGTTGTCTAGGTGGGAAAATTTAACCTAGGTTGTCAAGGTGGGAAAATTTAACCTAGGCTGTTGAGGTGAGAATTGAACCTAGGTTGTCATAGTGAGAATAGAACCTAGATTGTTGAGTTAAGAAGCCTGTGTTCCGGACAGCACAAACTCACTTTTTAGTCCTTATCCACTGAGAAATGTTTGTTAAATCTTTTATTTCATAGGATTTTAAAAGCCATGAGTGATAATGAGAAAAGTTCAATTATCATCTCTTAACAGATCTATTTATTGATGTAAACAGACTTTGACAATTGAATTCTGCACTCACTATGAACTCTTTATTTGACTAAGGCACACCTAACCGTGCACATTAAGACTCTAATTTAAAGTATTATATTCATATGCTCTACTGTGCTACGACTAATTGTAGCTTTTTATGCTTGTCTTCTTTCCTTTAACTTTAAATCGGTAGGATTCAAATGCATAATGCTTCTAGTTATAGAAATACAAGTAAATGGTAGCAATGTCTTGAGATATAACTCACCTCAACAGCATTTTGCTTTTATTTGGAAATGCAAGATCACGAAATGTGCTGGTCAGCACATTATTATAACAATGCTTCGCAAACACGTGTACTTATTGGGACATGAACTCTTAGTTCTCAGAGCATGTATCACAATATCTTGCAGGTCGCAGTGGCGTAGTGGATATGGTGTCCGCCAAGCGACTTGGAGGTCATCAGTTCGATCCTCACTCTGAGAGCGTTCTTTAGATCTCCCCTAAAGACACCAAGTACTGGTTCTACCCAGGAAATGGACTTGATAGCATTTTAATAAACCTCGGGCTTTTGATGCAACCGAGATAAAATAAAAAATTAATCACTTGCAGAGCCAAAATGGACGAGCTACGGATGTTCCTGGAGAATGAAGGATGGGAGTTGTGTCCAGTCAAGTCATCATTCCATGTTCTTCACCTAGTGGTGGGTACTGTCATTAACTCTTTAACACTATGCACTTTGACACATTTTTTGTCCATTAGAAAATCAAATTAGATTAAAGACCTATCTTATAAGATTCAAGTTTTAAAGGCTTCATTTCACGCACTGAGATACGGACGAGTAGCAAACAGCTTAAAACTTGAACAGACTGCGAGTTACTCGCAGGCTGTTTTGGTTTTATGCTATTTGCATATAGCTTTTTTCTATTTTCTTCTGAGTGGATTAGGGTTAACATTCCATGGTGTTCATTGAAAGCCAAACAAGGCCATCAGATTTCTTTGGGCTAATGTTTGTGGCACTTTTCTGACTTTGGCCTTTGTTCATTTGGAGAGCATTCAGAACATTGTGTAAGGTAGGATAAAGCATTCAGAAAAAAGATTCAGGACCCAGCTGTTTTTTTGTTTGTTTGTTAAATTAACTATGCTTTAAGGTTCTGGAGATAATTTCTGCCTTTTCTTGGCATAAAATTTGCTATCAAGGCTTAAATCTGTAGATCTAGTTCATGTTTTGAGCTGATTTTGAACAGTGATAAGTTTTATACCGATAATAAAACCTAGGTGCTTTAGACAATAAAAATGGTAATCATTAATCAAAGGTTAACATTTTATACAACAGTTTGAAAGTTTAATAAAAAAGGCATAGAAAACACAACCCAGTATTCAATGAGCAACTAATTTTATCAAATGGATTGTTATTTTCAGCACTGTTCATGAACAAGGTACCTATTGCCTGCAACAAACTAAACTGTTTTCTATATTTTCAACAGGAGTTTAAATTCATGAGACAGTCACTCACACCACAAAGCTTCCTGACCAATAGGAATGCAAGGCAGCTGACTTCTGACCAATCAGAAACTCCGTCTCTGAAAAGACAATATTTTGAAGAGTTCTCAGGGGACACTACTCCGTTTGACTTTCAAGCTGAGCAGGAAGAAAAGGAAGATGTTTTTGCAGGAGCAGGGGTTCAGTACTTTATATAATTAAATAATAAAATAACTTTTATTAGTTCTTAAGCTGATAGTTGATTAGAAATGATAGCCGACGTATGTTTATGTGTTTTCAATGTGAAAATCCTTCTCTCTCAATGACACAAAATCATGGTTTTTACCTGGAATACTTTGCACGAAAGCCAACATAAAATTAATAATGTATAAGCGTATTTCTTTAGGTTGATGGAAGTCAGGAAGGATTTAGGAATAAAGTGCCTAAAAATGTGCACAGACTAGTAAACATTTTGATGATTCCCAATCGCTTTTGTTTGTCTCAAATGACTTATTACATGCTTCAGTTCCACTGCTTTGACATTTAGTTTGTGACGTCAGATAGTGGTCCATTGAAATGTTTTTTAGCTCACCTGAGTACTATATGCTCATGGTGAGCTTTAGTGATCACTTTTCGTTCATGTTTGACTTGCATTGTCCATTGTGCATTTTTTGCTCATTCTTCTTGAAAATTGGTCAGAATCGTCAGAAAATGTTGTCAGAACAATTTTTATGCTCCTGGTAGGGTGGCATATAGCAGTTGAACTGTCAGTTCGTCTGTCCGTCCGAAAACTTTAACCTTGGCCATTACTTTTGGAATATTGAAGATAGCAACTTGATATTTGGCATGCATGTGTATCTTATGAAGCTGCACATTTTGAGTGGTGAAAGTTCAAGGTCAAGGTCATCCTTCAAGGTCAAAGGTCAAAAAACAAAATCAAGGAAAGTAATAAGCTTTAAAAGGGAGATAATTTCTTAACCTGCCAAATGATATATTGAAATTTTATTTCAAAGCAGGGCAATAGGGGGCATTGTGTTTCTGACGAACACATCTCTTGTTCTAATGATATCTCAGATGAGCACAAAAATGGTTCTGGTCCGTTGAAATAAATGGCTGCCAGGATTAGGGGCATTTTTCCTTTGTAAGCTTTAGTAAAACCTTGTGAACTCTCTTAAAGTCACATGTGTTTGCAAAATGGTCATGAAATATATTCAGATTATTGTTTTAATGATATCTCAGCTGAGTAAAAAAAGGTTCCCAACTATTGAAAACATGGCCGCCATGGGGTCTGGCAGTTTTGCTTATTGTGAAGCCTTGAAAACACTCTAGACAAGGATATCAGTAAAACTAATGGATGCTCCCCGATGACGCTTTGTCGATATATGGGTTAATAGTGTGGGGAAAAAAGTGTGACCTTGAGAAAATCTATTATTAGCCTCAGTGACCTTGACCCCTGTGACCTCAAACCTCATCAAAAGGTCCATGCAAGGTACCTAAATGCCAAATATATAAGAGATCGGTCAAATATTGAAGGCGCTATGAGAAACTGCAACAAAAGTGTGACGGAAGGAAGAAAGGAAGGACAAATTGGCAACTATATGCTCCCCGAAAATGTTCGGGCAGCATAAAAATACAGTGGATATGTCTATGCCCAACATGTGTTGTGGGGGCATCAGTTTCTGTGACTTATTTGCAGTTTTTTCAATCTTCAGGAAAGAAGCTACAGAACATTAGTTTTTATGATAGCTGAGCTGGGTTTAAAAAAATGTTCTGGTCTGTGGAAATATTTGGTTGCCATGGTGTTGGGCAGTTTTCCTTGTATGACTACAGTCAAACCTTGTTAACATGGTAGAAGTCACATTTTTTGCCCAATAGCCATGAACTTTTATTAGAACATTACATTGTTCTAATTATATGTCATCTGAGTGTGATAATATTTCAGCATTGAAAGCACGGTCAGACACCACATTTATTACAAAAACATCACAAAAGATGCTCGGAACAGTTTGGTTTGTTTGGGTCTTAGGTGAGCCACCTACGGCCTTTGTTCCTCTTGTTTAAACTCATAAGTTATAGAGTCTATTATAGCAACAATTTTCTTCTCTCAAAAAAATATCAAACATTTGGTGAGCAATCTAAAGCCATCTCAGCCATCTTGTCTCACATTGACTTCTCCCATGCTGTAGGATGATGGCAGTGGTGGAGAGTACAGTGACAGTGACTCTGATGTGCCAGAGGAGCTGAAGCAGGACTTCATTGATGAACTCACGGGGGAAACACACTCCAGGTAGGCTGTCACTGGCTTGATGGGAAACGGGTTCTTAATGGAACAGATTTTTTTACCTGGCCTGGCTTTAAAAACCTTCTAGAATATAAATGAGGAAACAACTGATATTTTCTCTGGCAATTTGTTAATTGAGCATATTACGAGGTGATTATTTCATTGTGTGATGAAATGTACTGTCCATAAAGAAAATAATCAAGTATTAAGCATTGTTACAAAAGAATAAACAAAATCCATCTTCTTATGTTTAGACTTCAAAAAAAATGTTAAACATTCATAGCTTCTTGATCTTTCATGAGGGATGCAACTGGCATCGTTAATAACACTGCCTGAATTTTTTGCACTTGGAAAATTAAAATGATAGGCTATGGTCTGGTTAATTTCCAGAGGGCTGCAATTTCAATAGGTGACGAGTCTTCAATAACATCATTCTAAGTCTGTAGACCCATGTAGATGAACTTAAAAGCCATTTTGAAACAGTATACATACAGAAAAATCATGTTTATGTAAGGTATAATATATTTTCAGGCCGGGTAAACGGAAGTTTTCAAGGAGTAAAAGTTTTCAGAAGCACGTTTCCATAGTGACAAACACTTCTTTGAATATTTTCCGTGTTTTAGGTATGCAGAAATTATTTGTTGTATGATGCAAACTTTTGTGTGATCAGTGTTAACCTGTTTGTGTAATGGATATTGTATTATTTGCTTCTACTGCATTTTGTTCGCAAACTTTTTTATAAGGAAAGTAAAGTGGGCTATACTGGAATCACCATGTACGTCTGTCTGTGTGTCTGTCTGTCGGTAGACATAAACTTTAACCGCAGGCTTTCTCCTACACTCTTCAAAGTATAACTTCAAGATTATTTATAAACACTGTTTTGATTATTATACCCCACCCCTTAACAAAGTTAAGGGGGATATCCTGGAATCACCAGGTTTGTCCGTCCGTATGTCTGTCCGTCCTTAGACGTTCTCCTACACTTTCCAATGTGCAACATTCAAACTGCAGAGATTGTTTCTCATGATATTAAGTGCATTAAAGATTGTAACCTCCTACGTAAAAGAATTACTAAGGTTATGCCCCTTTTTCAACATAGATGTTCTTTAACATCATGCTACATATTAACTTTAGACATGTGGAGTTGTGGAGGTCATTCTTTGTCTATATTGTGACAAATTCTAGCAGATTGTCTTTTACTTCAACAGAATATTTATCTTCTGAACTTGACACACAGAATTGCAAACAAATTTCCTGTAATACTACAAAAAAAGGCAACAAACTGTAAAATGTTAACCTGTTCAGACATTCTGCCAGTGCTACTTTCAACTATCAGATTAATGAAAATAATTTAATAAAAGAACACTTTTTATGCCCCTGGTAGGGTGGCATACAGCAGTTGAACTGTCCGTCCGTCTGTTTGTCCGTCCGTCCGAAAACTTTAACGTTGGTCATAACTTTTGCAATCTTGAAGATAGCAACTTGATATTTGGCATGCATGTGTATATCATGGAGCTGCACATTTTGAGTGGTGAAAGGTCAAGGTCAAGGTCATCCTTCAAGGTCAAAGGTAAAAAATAAAATTAAAAAATCAATAAATCAAAGCGGCGCAGTATTGTTTCTCTGACAAACACATCTCTTGTTTTGTTGAATGTTGAAAATTTTAATTTTAAATTAATAATTACCTATACATACTTTTGTTGTTACAATATCACAGGTCGTTACATTCAAATGATGCGACTCCTCAAGCCAATAGCCTTTGACGTGGTGACCTGTGTAGCACAGCTGTTTGACTTCTATCTGTACGCTGTAAGTACCAATTTGAGATTCTTTTCAGTGAGTTTATAAAGTGTAAACGCTCTTTGCCGGCACAATGTGCAATGAACCCATTCATTCGTCTGTCTGTTTGTTTGTCCTTAAAAGCTTTTGTTTTAATTCATTTTTAAATTAAATGCTGATTTCCATTAAACTTTAACAGATACAAAAATAATTTGTGGTAGATTTTATAGACAAAACTAATATGTTTTGTGTTCTGAGAAAACTGGGCAAAATGCTTGTGCGTAAAGTGTCATCCCAGATTAGCCTGTGCAGTCCGCACAGGCTAATCCGGGACGACACTTTCCGCCTTAACTGGATTTTCGCTAAGAAGAGACATCATTTAAACATAAAATTCCAAAAAAGCGGAAATTGTCGTCCCTGATTAGCCTGTGCGGACTGCACAGGCTAATCTGGTATGACAATTTACGCACAAGCATTTTGCCCAGTTTTCTCAGAACAAGCCACATATGATCACACATGCCACTCAATGTCCGTCTTTTTCACTTTTTCAGGTTTATTTGTTTTTTGGACAAGAGTTGGTAAGTGTGCTTAGGTTTTGTCATGATAAAGGTATTACATAATTTAGTTGTCTCATTGACAACTAATCCTGTGTCAGTCATATTTAAATTCATGTGCAAGCTTATTATTGCATGTGGATATCACATGTTTAGAGTTATATTTTATACAAAAGAGGATGTTAGTTTCTTTTTTGGATTTCAAAATGAAGTTGTTGTGATTTGGGGCAAATGGAAATAAATCTGTTTACGATAGCTGGTGAGTTAAATTTTAAATGTCTATTCTCGGATCTGTCTCTTGTCTATCATCTCTAGATGGCAAAGTGGTAGATCATTTAAAGAAACAATGTGAAGAAAGGAATTTAGGCAGCTACGATTTTTGGCAGAATTATGGCCCACGATCTGATTTTCCACTGTTCAATACATAGTTTTCCAAAGCTTGTGGTTTCAACTGCTATTTATCTAATGGGTGGATCTTGCTTGACCGTTCACTATTTTATAACCTTAATGTTTGAATGATCGTAAAGAAAATAATTTCGGCTGTAACGATTTTTGGCAAAATTATGTCACTTTGTCTGTTTTTCTGCCCTTTTTAAAAAAGGGGGTATATTGTTTTTGGCCCGTCTGTCTGTCATTCTGTCCCAAAACTTTAACCTTGGTCATAACTTTTGCAATATTGAAGATAGCAACTTGATATTTGGCATGCATGTGTATCTGATGGACCTGCACATTTTGAGTGGTGAAAGGTCAAGGTCATCCTTCAAGGTCAAAATCGCTCAAAAGGGGGCATAGTGTTTCTCAAACACATCACTTGTTCACTATAGAATATAAAGTCACATAATTGTGTGTTTTCAAATTATCATTTAAATCTGGTTTGATCGTGCTTGAACTTATACAATTAAATTACCATAATGTATAGATGTAACTAATTTTGAATAAGACCATTTTTGAATTATGGCCCTTTGTCTTTTTGTCTTCCTTAGAATATATTTGTCTGTGTCTATACATGTGCTGTGAGAGGCATCATTGTCTGTGACACATTTCTGGGTTTGTTTGTTTTTTACCATCTTTTCTTTATTAAAACAAAAAAGCCGTTACAAATGAGAAAATGATGCTATTCTTAATAGGGAACCATGGATAACCGAAACATTAATATGCGATTGAAGACGACTCTTCAAAGGATAGAAGAGAATCTTATTTTTGATGCAGACACAGAGGGGCCTGCAAATAATGTTGACCAGGGGGAGCACAGGGTAAGTGAGGGGAAATAGACCAAACTTAACCCTTTACCACTCAGATACACACTTTAATCCGTTTGTAGTCCCTTAGAAAATCTAATTAAATTTAAGATCTTTCTTACTAGATTCAAGTTTTAAAGCCTTCATTTCCAACCCTTAGATACTGATGAGCAGCAGACAGCATAAATCATGAACAGACTGCGTGTTACTTGCAGGCTGTTGTGGTTTTATGCTGGTTGCATATATCCATTTTCAATTTGCTTCTGAGCGTGAAAGGATTAGTGTTATCGAGACAACAACTTACTTTGTTAGCGAGGCATTTGAAACTGTTTGTGAATTGTACCTGGAATGGTTTTAAGGTGTGTTTGTATAAAACTTTGTACATTTGTGTTTATAATGATGCTGTATATAAACCTAAAGACCTTTGAATGTTAATTAACGTTTGCTTAATCTTTTGAGTTCTGTGAAATTAATGTCTTTCTGTTCACACAAAGATAAATCTTGACATTATTCATGCTGTCGTAAAAATCAGCAGGAAGTCAAAAGCATTTGTTGCACATAGCTGCTGAAAGTACAATCTTTGAACTACAATGATAAATTTTATATTTTCAGATTTTACTAAGGATTGCTTTTGTAAGCTTTCATGTGAACCATTACATTTTACATACATGTTATATTATCTTGATGAATCCAATGCTTTACTGTGCATACAAATCTTAAAACCATAAGATTCCCTCTATATTTAGAAGCTATAATTTACTGCTTCCTTATCAAATTGCAATCCTTTTCAAGCACAAGCTTTGGTCCTTGAATTCCTTTTTTTTTTTCAATTCATCAGTTATCATCATTATAGAGCATACTCAATACTGTGTCATATGTCTCCTTGCAGCTTTTCGTCTATCAAACAATAGTATAACCCTTTGCATGCTGGGAAATTTGTCGTCTGCTAAAATGTTGTCTGCTAAATTTCTAAAATTAGCATTTTCTTCGATTTTTTTTCAAAGACTACTATCAGAATAGCAAACAGTTTGGATCCTGATGAGACGCCACGTTCTGTGGCGTCTCATCTGGATCCAAACTGTTTGCAAAGGCCTTCAAAATTCGGTTCCAGCGCTCAAAGGGTTAAACAATAGTATAAAGATCATACTGTTGAAGCACTTTTCAGCTTGTACATGTTCTAAACTATATTTTCTTCTGAAATAGTTTTGTTAATTTTTTTTACCATTATACTTTTTTGTTCAAATATTGGGCCATTTTTCAATTGTAAACACATGGTAGAACATTGTGAGGTTTGGCTAGCCCTAATTCCCCAAAATACTGTGGATTGACCATTCCAAAACGGTGATTCCAGTTGTTAAAGTAATTGATTAGAACAAGAATTTCTTTCTGGAGTTTCATTGTTTGCTTTATTATGGTATGATACTGATAATATTC
Source organism: Dreissena rostriformis (assembly GCA_007657795.1). NCBI lineage: Eukaryota > Metazoa > Mollusca > Bivalvia > Myida > Dreissenidae > Dreissena > Dreissena rostriformis. Next base: position 104,509 of record VMBQ01001926.1, on the reverse strand, counting down.
CTTGACCATAAAATCAATAATGTATGCTAAAATCTTGAGATATTTTATTATGAAAAACCTTTTTGTTATAGCTTTGAAATGTAATTCCCGTTATAAAACTTACCATAATTTTTCACTCAAACATTATAACTGGCACCTTAATCTGACTGGTTGGGCACTGAATATTGTACATTGCTGAGTATTTTATGTCCATTTCTAAATAAAGTGTTTGGTTGTCTTGAGTTGAAACTTGATTTTATTTATTTTATCAGTCGTCAAAATAAGTAGTTTGAATTGCAAATCCAAATTCTTAAATTGAAACTTGAGACTTAAAAATTGTTTGAAGCCTGCCTATATAAAACGGAGAATATGGGCAAGCCTGTTTCAAAGTGCACNATGCCCCACATTTGTCTCCTATTGTGGATTTGAAGAACCCAGCAAGAATGTACGGTTTGCCTGAGAGGATCGTGGCTGCTGAGTCCCTGTGAGTAACTATGGCAACGGACTGATATCCATGTGCACTTATTGGATCGAATCGCAGATTTATTTCAATATGATTGACATTTGTGGAAATCACCATATGAGCCTTGATCTGAGAAAACTTGGCTTAATGCATGTGCGTAAAGTGTCGTCCCAGATTAGCCTGTGCAGTCTGCACTGGCTAATCAGGAAGGACAATTTCCGTTATGGAATTTTTTGTTTAAATGTCTCTTCTTAGCGAAAATCCAGTTTATGCGGAGTGTCGTCCCGGATTAGCCTGTGCGGACTGCTAATGACACTTAACGCAGATGCATTTTGTCCAGTTTTCTCTGAACGCAACTCATTTGTGGAAATCACTGTATACTTATGAAAGTTAAGAAACATCTACCGGTACCTTACTGTAAAAATGCTGGTAGAATAATTTTATTTGGATAAAAAAAATTGGAGTCGTTTAAAAATAATAATCTTTCTTTTAGTGTATTTCTCGGAGAGCAAATGGAGTTTCTCTTGCCACACCTAGAGGCCATTATTCCGGCAAATAAGAAGGCATTTTTGCAGCAATTTTATTCCCAGGTATGTATTAGAAACAGTATTGTTTGTTTATGATAAACAGTGAATTGTAAGTTCTGTCATTATATGAGCAAAAAATGTTTTTTTTCTTTGTTTGTATTTGTCACATTCTTCTTCTTAACTTCACCTGAGCTTATTGTGCTCATGGAGAGCTTATAGGATACGGTGATATCCATCAGTGTGTGCCTGCATGCCTGCGTTAAAACATTCTTCTAAAGACTTCTCCTACTGAACCTCTGGGCAGATTTAAACAAATCTAAGAAAAAAATCTGGTTTCTGCGGCAACTATCTATACTTGATGTTTCATAAGATATAAAAAGGCATATACAATTTGATTGTTGAATTGAATTATCTGTTTATATAATAACTACAGAATATGCCAATTCCCAGAAAGGCATTCAACAGTCTGAAACTCATTGGTGATGATGGTATGAGGTAGAAAACATACTTGTTGAACATGATTGTAGTACCGGTACTTTTCTAAAGTACTTGTTGCTTCCAAAAAAATCTATATGTACGCCGAGCTCTTGATATGGTTTTATACTAAACCGTGATTTAAAAGCTGAACATTTTTGTCAATACAGCATTTTACTCCCTGACCCTTTTCTCTCTTAGAATTCCATGGGTTCATTCAAGGAAGACATTGCAATACTTGTTCACTTAACCCTTTGAGCGCTGGAACCGGATTTTGAAGGCCTTTGCAAACAGTTTGGATCCAGATGAGACGCCACAGAACGTGGCATCTCATCAGGATCCAAACTGTTTGCTATTCTTATAGTATTTTTTGAAAAAAATCGAAGAAAATGCTAATTTTATAAATTTAGCAGACAACATTTTAGCAGACGACAAATTTCCCAGCATGCAAAGGGTTAAGAAGATTAGGACCCTATGAATCCGAATTATTATGCACTTACAAAAGAAGTTTAAAAGAGGGTATATTGAAGTCATCCTGTCTGTAAGGTCATTTGGCATGAATGTTAAAAGTTTTTGAAGCACATTTCTCAAGCGATTTAATTTAAACCTAGTCAATTGTGAAGTGTAGTTGTGCAAGACTCTTTTCATCCCCAGTGATCTACACATTCTAGTGTTATTTAATCTTGAACACAGATGTTAAAGCTTTGCAGGGGTATCAGTAACGTTTGTACAAAACTCTAGTTTTGCATAAATGGTATGTACCGGACATTCCCAAATTTCCCTTTTTTCCGCTCGACAGACCGTGAACATGACCTCTGAGCTACGTAAGCCAGTGTACTGGTCCGTGTCGTCCCGTGTGATCAACTATGACGTCATTCTGCAGCACATGGCAACCGTGAGGTGGGACGTCAAGGAAATCATGTCCCAGCACAACCCCTATATAGATGTTCTCATTCAGGTGTGTTTCAGCCTATGTTTTTTTTTTTGCTGTTTAAATAACTTTATTCGTTTCATAATATATGTATATACACATAATTAACAAAGACGTGCACATTCATATGCTTAATTTACCATATGTTTTAGCTTATGTTTTGCCTTCATTCACAATGCTAACATGGTGCTTTCTGATTTTCATATAGATGAAGAACAAAATAAGCATTGTAAGCTACTCATTACCAATTCACAAATATGATATAAAGCTGAGTACAGAATTATTAGTTATGGTGTGTGCTTTTTTAGCTCACCTGAGCGATAGCTCGGGGTGAGCTATTGTGATCACTCAGCGTCCGGCGTCCGTCCGTCCGTCCGTCTGTCTGTCTGTAAACAATTTGTAAACATCTTCTTCTACTAAACCATTGAGCCAATTTCAACTAAATTTCATGTTGAGCATCCCTAGGTCATGGGACAAAAGAATTGTTAAAAAAAATTTGATCACATAACCAAGATGGCCGCCATGACCATATATGGTAAAAACCTTAAAAAATCTTCTTGTCAGAAACCGCTCATCAGATTTTCAAAAAATTTCACAGGGATGACCTTTGAAGGCTCCCCTGAAAAAGTTGTTCAAAGAAATTTGATTCGTCAAAAAACATGGCCGCAGGAGCTCGTTGAACTTTGCATGTTTATTCGTTTTTGCCTATTTTGTGAAAACTTTCAAAAATCTTCCACATTTTTTGTCCGATCCTTTCCAAATTTGCACAGTGTCTTTATATCAATGAGGACACGAACCCTACAAAAAATGAGCATTATTGGTCCATGAAGTACAGAATTACCTCCCCTTGAATTGAGAAAATGGTGTTTATGCAATAAAGTCCAAATTTTTCATCCAATTCTTTCCAAACTTGTAAGGATTTAGCATGGTTCAAACAAGGGAAACAACTACGGTTTATGCATGTTCTTTTTATTACAGATTTGCCTCCCTTTAATTCATTTAAAATCTCATTTTACAGCAGAGATTCCAAATCTGACCTGTAAATGAGCCCCATATTTACTGCCAGTGCTAGGTTACCTTTTCCCATTTGATCATTCTTAAGTATTGGTCTTGTT
>VMBQ01001926.1:42576-99998 GCA_007657795.1 Dreissena rostriformis | reverse complement strand
CCCCCCAAACATGGTTACAAAAAAACACATTTTTTTTTTATTTTTTTTGAAAGACCGTCAAACCGTCATAATCTTCTTTAATGTACCAATTCTTTAAAACATAAGTGATCAATATGTTTCAATAATGTTCCTCTTCCAGTTAGAATATGACTATATTACCTTGACCTAATTGAATATGAACAATTTCCCCATGATGTCTTACTTTATACTGTCAAGCACTTGAATAGTCGAGCGCGCTGTTATCTGACAGCTCTTGTTTGTCTTATTGTTATTCAGTGATTAACAATTGACACTGTGTAGTTCTGATGTGTTCTTATTAAACAACCTGAGCTAATGTCCTCATTGTTTAATGCCTACTCATTATAAAACCCAAAACATTGTTTATTAACCATTAAAGAATGACAAAACACTATCATTATTTTAATCACCGAAGAGTGAAAAACTATTATGTTTGTGTCCAATAACCAGGCTGTTTGACTGCAAAAGTTCTATATTTGTAAAACTCACATTAAACTAGCTGCCAAATGACTTGCATGTTATGTCAGGAAGATGCAGTGCATGATTTGAAGAAATAATGATGAGAGAGATGCATGTTTACCCCTGCAAAATAAAGTATCACACAATTAAATGCTTGTATGAAATTATTTTTTTCATGAATTCAAAAATAAAATATAAGGAATAAAGATTGTTGAAAATCTCTACTTCACTGAATAATGTTAAAAAGTTTGTAGTAGCTTGGTGAATGCTCACAAAATGTCTAGACAGTTAATTTTATCTTGTTCAATGTTCCTGGTTTTCAGGCATTCAAAACTTTCAACACTCAGCTGGGAGACATGTGTAAGATGCTGCCTGTGCCGCGGGCCACTTACGACAATTTGTGGGACCAAATTTTACGCATAGCTGCTCGAACCTTTGTTGAGGGCTATGCAAGTGCCAAGAAATGCAGCATTGAAGGACGGGCCCTGATGCAGCTGGATTTTCAGCAGTATTTGAAAAATGTGGAAAAACTGGTTGAAATCAAGTAAGGAATGGAAAGCTTTGTGATATTTTAAAGAATATTAAAGAATGTAAAAAAATAACTGGATTTTATGTACCGGTAATCATATATGAAAAAGGCAATTACCAAACTCAGGTATAAAATGTTTATATAATTATCCCAGATTTTGTATTAACTTTCAAAAACTGGAAGTTAGGACTTCCAGGCCTTTGATTTTTGGAAGTTTTGCAGAGGATGATTTGAATTTTTTGAGAGTGTGCTACAGAAGTCCTGGGCAATGCGCACTTACAATATGTATGTGCCAGGAAAATGTTTAATATGCACTACATTTGTAAGGCGAATTTCATGTAAAGAATGTTCACAGTTGATTTATTTAGTACTTAAAAAAATATTCTCTATTTCGCTTTGTATCATAGTGTAGGTTTTTACCTAAATAAACTTCATCTCAATATAATTGCAGGCCCATTCCAGACAGAGAGTATGTTGAAAACTACATCAAGGCGTATTATTTCCCGGAGAATCAACTGGAGGGATGGCTGCCTGAACACAGGGTAGGAAAGCAGGGTTTACTGATCTGACACTAACAATCGTTAAGAAAGCAAATGTAACATAGACTTGGATTTATTTGAACATCTTATCTTTATTACCACTGTTAATATTTCAAACTCGTTTACATATTGCCCATCACAGCTGAAAGGTACTTTAAGCATACATGTAATTGCAAAAGCTGTTGCTTCCAATGGACAAGTTATGCTGTGTGCTCAATGCGATCTTTTTTGGTTTTTCTGTGTGTTGCATCTGTCATCTATTACATCTGGGATTTGATTGGATTCGTCTGTTACATATGTGATTTTATTGGATTGGTCTAGTTCATCTTTGATTTCATCTCATGTTGCAGGAGTACAGCTCTAAGCAGCTTGTATCCCTGGTGAATGTAGTGGACCATCTGAACAGGAAGGCCAAGCAGCGACTGACTGCAATGCTGGAGGACATTGAGAAATCTCGCAGATAGCTATGGTGTATGTGCCATGTAAAAAATCATGAAGAATTGGTTTATGCATATATCATGGGGCTTATTTTTGTATGACTAGATAATCTGATACTGCCTAACTTGTCCCCTATTTTAAACTGCTTTTTCCAAGCTGTCCAAAAATACTTATAGAATATGTATAGAAAATAGAAAATATATATTACTTTTGCACTAGTATGTGTATCTTGGGCGAAACTTTTGCAGCCAAAAATGAATTGGACATCCGGAGATCCTAATCTTTAAAATATTTTCTTACATTTATCATATGTTAAGAAATATGATGAATATTTCCTTCATGAAAATCATGACAATGTTCAGGTTCTGGAATATTTCATTTCACTAGTCCATTTAATAATGTAGAAATAATAAATTAGTATGCTGATGGTTGAATATAATGCATGTTGTCTGATGAAGCGCTTACTCAAAATCTCATTATTTACATTAAAATTCTAAAATCTGATTGTATTTTTGCAACCTTTGCCTTTGCCCACTGCCTTTGCTTTTTTCTCAAATCAAGCGCGCTATATACTGGCTTTAAGGGACTTATGCACATTTTGTTTGAATGACAATAATTTCATGAAATATTCATGCAAGTAAATTAAGCTCCTAACTAAGAAAAAGGTTTAAAATATTGGTTTGTTTATAGGTAAACAATCAAAGTCAGTGAAATAATAAACTGTTTTTCATCACTAATATGACAAATGTGTGTATTACTAAGATCCAGATAATTTCAATAGCCAGAGTGGAACCGTGGTTGTGTGTTAGCTTTTGCCCCTTAAGGCCCCTGGCTTGCATTCCAGGTGTGGCAAAGCTTTTTATTTATATTTTGTTTTGCTATTATGGTAATTTAAAACTACCGGTATTCTTAATGTAACAGTTATATAAGAATATTTATTTAATAACATTGTTCACACATACAAAAATCTGTGAAAAGTCTGTTTAAGACTATTCAATAAAAAATTCAAATTGAAATTTAATTATATGGTTTTACCCAAAAATATGTTCACATTATAAACCAATTTGTTCACTGGCATAATTCTTTATAATCACTTGTATATGTAAAAACATTTGATTGACTCNTAAAAAAATGTTTTAACATACCATATTCAATAAACTGACATAAAGTAACGAATCAAACAAATAAAAGGCTAAACATTTACATTCTGCATTATAGTCTATACACGTAGTATCCATGGTTGAAAATTTGATAATAGCATTTATTGGTTAGCTTGTAAAGAAATGTCTTCCAAGAATGCCAGTAAGTTATAATAACATAACGACATTCCAGAAATAAATTATAATCCATTACTGTCATTTCAACATGGCCTTTATATGTAAAACTGTTTAACATTACAAGTGGAAGCCAAGATAGTAAGGTAAATCCTGATATGTTACATAAGTGTTTGTTTTATTATTCTGTATGTATATTTTGTTGTTGTTATTTAACTATAATAATGAGCTATTAAAGTGTAAAAAACATCTTAACTGTAAAATGGTGACTTGTTCTAACGTTGGAATGACCTTGATGTTAATGTCATTTGTTTAATTTTGTGTGTATTTAATGAATATTACACCACATGTAAGTTTTAACTCTGTTATGATAATAAGGTTAACAATAATATATCTGTAGCAACAGGGCCCTTAAGAGTTATCTTAGCATAAGAAAAACATACATTTGAGACTCTGTGAAAAGGGGATTTAATGCATGTGCGTAAAATGTCGTCACAGTCCGCAAAGGCTAATCAGAGACGACTTTTTCCGCTTAAACTTATTTTCGTCTAGAACAGTATTCCTTTAAACAAAAAATACAATAAAAGCCGAAAGTGTCGTCTGCGGACTTCAAATCTGGGAAGAACTTTACGCACATGCATTAAACCCCCCTTTTCACAGAGCGGGGCTAATTTAAACAAGAGTTCCGCGGTCGGAGACTTATGCCCCCCAAACAGGGCATTGACCGTGACCTTGCCCTTTGACCTAGTGACCTGAAAATCAATAGGGGTCATCTGCCAGTCATGATCAATGCCCCTATGAACTTTCGTGATCCCAGGCCTAAGCGTTCTTGAGTTATCATCCGGAAACCATGTGGTGGACGGACCGACCGACGGACGGACCGACATGTTCAAAACAATATACCCCCTCTTCTTCGAAGGGGGGCATAAAAACCAGCCTGATGATTTTACCTACGGCTACTAAATTGGGTATTTAAGACGTGTATTGGTCCTCAATCAAATCTGTTTTGTTTATCTGCCATATTTTCCCTCAATGGCTCAATGGACTAAGTAACGGTCGAGTACACTTTCTGAACTGCATCAGTGTATTGATTACCGCTGATAAGGGTCCGATGCAGTGTGATTAAAGTTTCCACCCGGACAATCGGCATCCGATTAAAAGCTATGACACATTTAATGTTTGTTTCGCCAATAAAGACATTTGACTTGCTTTGACTTTGATGTGAAAAAAAAAAACATTCTTTGAAAGGACGCGATTGATAAATCCCGGTGGAAATTTTAATCGGGTGCCAGTTGTCCTGGTCGACAAATTTACGAGGTGCCGAATATCCGGGAATGCAAAAACACGCAGGGTGCCGTTTGACATACACTCATCCAGGGCAGTGTTCTAGTACACAGGATTACATGACTCAAGATGGGGCCCGGTGGGTCAATTCAAGAAGGATTCGACTAGACATTATAGAATATATATGCATTGAAATAAATATGTGTTTAGCTCACTTGAGCTAATTTGGTAAGGCTTTGTCGGGCGTCCATCGTCTACACTATGCGTAGTCAATTTAAGCTTGATACCTCTTTAAGTTTTAACAGCTTGGCGATCGTGGGACCATGACGTTACGAACACAGCCCAAAGATATTACCGCGTAGGTGTGCGTATTTCATTGAATTTCATCTGTGTCCTCTTAATTATCTTGCCTTGAAATAGCGGTAGAGCTTACCAGCGCTTCATTTAATGTTATGAATCAAGAGTGAAAATGAAACGGTTGAGTCGGGTTGACTGACTTAGAAACAACTTTCTGCAGTTCTACTCACAATGTGTTTCACAACAATTTCTTTAATGGCCATACTGGGCCTGTACTCGCCAACCAATTCTTACACTTTGATTTTTTTGTGCTTTTGTCTAGGTACTCTTAAGCCGAAAGACAGGTTGGCGAACAAACGCCTAGTAAAGGGGGGCGTTTCTCGTCTAACGCACACCTTCCAGTAGGTCACCTGAACGGCCCTGACTAGCGACGAGTTTATTTTTTTTTACTTTGTATAAAATGCTCGAACTTGCGAACCTGAACCTCGCAGCAGTGTTTTAACAAGGCTGTGCAGTATCAATTTGTTCATAAATAAGCTAACTAACATTGTCACGGTGCTTATGTTACATGAAATACTTAATGATAATGGTTAATCCTGACATAAGTATATCATTATGTTAAATTAACTTCATGTATTTGTATGCGTCTCCTGATTGATACTAACTACATTAGGTTTTGGGTCAGGACGGTCAAATTTTACAATGGTCCTAACCCTTGACATTAGGGGTACATTAGAACCCTACGACGTTCGGTTGTCTTCGTTTCGAAAAGAGCTGATATACCGGAAGCGTAAGGGCCATCGTGGTTACACATTAAAATCCAGAGGGCGACGATGCGATAGTGCGATAGTACGATGGCGACAATGCGATAGTACGATGGCGACAATGCGATAGTACGATGGCGACAATGCGACAGTACGATGGCGACAGTGCGACAATACGATGGCGACAGTGCGATAGTACGATGGCGACAATGCGATCATACGATGACGACAGTACGACAACTCGATAGTACGATGGCGACAATGCGATAGTCAAAGCGTACGGTCGCCATCGTATCATCGCATTGGCGCCATCGTACTATCGCACTGTCGCCATTGTTGTCATCGTACTGTCACATTGTCATCTATCGCCTTCCGGTACACATGCGCACATCGTATTTGTTTCCTAGATGGAGCCACTTTTTAAAAAACTTTACAGTTCGGCATACCTTACATCAATACCCATTCAATAATTTAATAAGAATTTGATTTCATTATAACTGTAACCTCTTTCGAGGTACATCTTTATTAAGTCATCTATTTTGTTTTTGCAATAAGAACAGTTTGTGTACAGGAAGGCGATAGTACGATGGCGACAATGCGATTGTGCGATAATACGATGACGACAGTGCGACAATACTATAGCGACAGTGCGATAGTACGATGGCGACAATACGATGGCGACAGTGCGATTGTACGATGGCGACAATGCGATAATACGATGACGACAGTACGATGACTATCGCATTGTCGCCATCGTACTGTCGCATTGTCGCCATCGTACTATCGCATTGTCGCCATCGTACTATCGCACTATCGCATTGTCTCCCTCTAGATTTTAATGTGCAACCACGATGGCCATAACAGTATTCCGTAACATGTACACGTGTTTTTTTCATTATGCATATCCTGTCAAACCTGTTATTGTAAATAATTATGTGTCTTTTATCGCTCCCTCATAGGGATACACTCAATGAATCACAAGGCGATGGGCAATTTATTTGTTAAATAAACCCTTCAATGCCTTAATAAGTAAATGACCGAACAACGCATTGGTCGTGAGTGCAATAGGGATTTGTCGTGAGTGCAATAGGGCATTTATTAAAAATGTACTTTATCATTCAAAAACCCATTTTTAGTTTTTCCTTCAAAAAACAGTGTACGATTTTGACCGATCCTTAAATGTAGAATTCCCGGGGACAATACATATTGGCCGCGCTCTGTGAAAAGGGGGTTTAATTAAGTGCGGTCCGCTAAGGCTTATCAGGGACGACACTCTCTGCATAAACTAGATTTTCGTCAAGAAGAGTCTTTATTTAAACGAAAACTACAATAAAAACGGAAAGTGTCGTACCTGATAAGCATGTGCGGACTGCACACGCTAATCTGGGAATATACTGTACGCACATGCATTTAACCCCTTTTTTTACAGAGCGCTGCCCAATTGTACATACCACGTATGTTTTCTTAAGTGTGCTGCAGTTATAGTTATACAAGTCAAAGTCTTGGATCTATCAAGGTGTTTATGTTATTCGCATTTGAATGCAATCAATCAGAAAAAAACAACAACTTATATTCAATAATATTGGGACCTTTGTACACTTTAATCTGGCGGTATACGACGACTTGCGTCATTTCAAATGTCATCCATTATTCATGTATGGAAGGCGAGGCCGTCAATGAATTGTTGGAGCTAGTTTCTATCGGCGTCCATTGAATTATGAAGACCATTTCTGTACGTTTGTATGAAAATACTCGTTATTATATGGACTCGCATTTCATCGTATGGAAATTAGCAGAGTAGTCATACAAGCGTATTGGAAATACCCCAATAATAGTGAAGATTGTTCTGAGAGAAATATCGTCCAAATGTACATCAATCTAACGAATATTTATTTAAACATGGCTTTTCTAGGCCTTGAATCGGATGTATGGAACGTATTTGTTTCCGGTGTATGATAAAAATAACAACGGTGAACTTAATTTGCCATTTATCGTTGTTGCCAATGACCATCTTCAGAAAACAAACTGAATCAGATAAATTTAAATGGCTTAAATTGATCACATTGTACTCCGGTCCTGTCTTCACAAAACGAGCCATGCCAAATGCCAGCTCTCTAACAATCATCTTCGATACGCTTATTTGTGGTAATGTAATAGTTAAATAGTATTATTATATTTATTATTGCAGTTTTCTTTTAGATCCTTTTCGTTGCCATTACTTGTGTTAAATATAGTTGTCCACGTATAGTATGTCCAGGGAAGTTGGTCGCAAGCCGCACCTCAACAAACTTTTTTTTTTAATTAACTTGTAGTAAGGCGATTATGAGTAGATGCATGTGCGAAATTGATAATATGGAACTATTGAAGTGGTTCTGTTACTTGATAGTTCATGCTTGCAGTTTGAGTTCGAATCGTACACACCCCTTTCATCGGACGATCAGCTGTCGGTGATACATCCTTTGTTAAACTAGTTAAGACATGTTGCTACTCAAATAGTGTAGAAAATATCGATTGTTCGACATATATGTATATTCATTCTTTATTAAGCAGGATCACTTTATCATAGTCGCTTTAATTCCATGTCATGTGTTTTAGGACCCAAAGAGTGTTTGTTTCTACCAACATCTATAACAAAAAACGACAGGAACGTCGATCAACCTGATAGAAATCTTCCGAATATCCGTGCAATATTATTGCTTTGCATGTAAAAGTTAATATAGCGAAAATAATTGAGTGAAGCAAACATGATGGAAAACTACCTAGAATACCAAAAAGCTAAGGTCGGCACAACAAATTAGTATTGGTCTGTTTTGTGGACACAAACAACTTTTTACGCCTCATACGAGAAGTTAGGACAGACCTGGGCCCATATTCACCAACTGATTCTTAGATTTCAGCCGGAAATGGTGTTTATGTTGGTAACAAACTATAATAAATAAATAATGATGTAATTATTGTTGTTAACTGTGGCAGTTAGAGTTATTTTTCAAGTAATTATAGAACGTAACAGTTTCAATAATATTTTTTTTTATAAACCCCGGTAGGATGGCATATAGCCGTACTGTCCGTCCGTCAGTCCGTCCGGCATTCCATTTTCCGGACTGTTTTCCTAAACGCTTTCAGATACTGACCTGATATTTGATGTGTGAGTCTTCCTACATGACTTACAGATGAAGTGTGAGTTTCGTTCCGGCCCATTGATTTTTGAGGAATTCATGGGCATTGGACATTGACATTTTCTCTATATTGCCTTTTTTCCGGAGTTTTTTTACGAAACGCTTTCAAATATTTTGATGATTTTTGGTATGCGAGTCTTCCCTACATGACTTACAGATGAAGTGTGAGTTTCGTTCCGGTCCATTGATTTTTGTCGAAGTTATGGGCCTTGGCCTTAGACATTTTCTCGTAAATAACCGTGTTCCGTTTTTTTTTTTTTACGAAACGCTTTCAGATATCAGCTGATTTTTGGTATGTGAGTCTACCTACATGACGATGAAGCGAGAGTTTCGTTCCGGCCCATTGATTTTTGGCGAAGTAATGGGTCTTGGACTTAGAAATCGTCTTTACAATAACAGTTTTCTGGACTTTTTTCTGAACGCTTGCAGATATTTACCTGATTTTTGGTGTGTGTGCGTCTACCTGCATGAATGTCAGATCAAGGTTGAATTTTTTTAACGTATGGGGAGTTTTGATACATCAGTGGAATGAGGGGGCATCTGTGCCCTATGGACACAAATCTTGTTTATGTTAAAACTAAAATCTAAGAATCGGTTGGCGAATACGGGCCCTGAGCTGCGTTTACAGGAAACATATCAGATTTATTTCGTTCACATATAACTGACGGATAGTTATGATCGATGTTGTCTTTATACAATTTCTGTGTGGTTCCATTGATAACGGATTGGTCGCACAATTCATTGCGATGTTCGATTATCGTTACAAAGTGGCAGCAACAAGTCAACCCATGTTGTAGACCGAGTCAAGACAACGCATCAGACACGGATGTTTTCTTAATTTAATACTATATCCTTGGGACAAAAATATAAGCATGTTGAAAATGTACACTATGTTAGTTCAACCGAATAATAAAGTTTTTGATTTAACACTTGCCCCAAGTACTTTGATTTTCAAAGTATGATTATGATATGTATCTAGCATTGTAAGAAATGATTTTATCTAAAAAAAATTGTTTACACTGTCTTTATCCATTGTCCATGACCTTTATCCAGTCGAAAGTCTTGTGCACTTCGAATGAGTTGTTAATTGACTAAATTTATGTGTTCCTTAAAATAGTTGTTCTTTTTCGAAGTTATTTAAAGGTGACTCCTTTTCTAGGACGGAACTTTTTCGCGACATCTCCCTGAAGAAAAGAGACAATTATTTCATTATTTAAAGCTGCTCAGCAAAGCACAATACCGTTAAATGAATGTTTAAAATATTAATTAAATCATGCTCATTTTATGTATGCTTTATAGCATGCAATGTAAAATATACTCACACACATACACATAACATGAATGTAAGAATATGTGTAATAAAAGCATGCACATTCTAATCGAAATTTGAAACACGAGTCTGTATTATCGTTTAAATTTTCAACATTATGTGAATTGATACTCTGATAAATAATCATGCACAAAATACTAATACTTGTATAAACAAATGCGAAATACTTATAATTACTTGATTTATTGAAAGACATGCTACACTCTTCCTCATTTTTATGATGAACAACCCGCGAACAGACAATAACGCTTTAGAAAAAAAAACACAGGCGGTTAAGCTTTAAAACTTATATTTTAAATAGTAAATGATATAGTAATTAAAGGAAGTCTGTTTCAACAAGAAGCATTAAGTATATGCACAACCGTCTACACAAGCGTAGTTACTTATTGGCATCAGTATGAACGACGAAAATACAACAAACAAGAAAATTCGTTGAATTGATATCCCCCGCCACATACATTTTGTTTATGGATGGGTGCAAATCGAACGGACGGACTGACTGACGGGCGGACGGACAACGCCAATTGTATATCCATACGCCCTTGGCGAGGGAAAATAAAAGCGAGGTCTATAGTTAAACCGTACCGTTCAGAGGTTATGACTCAAACTGCTCATCAGGCCGACCCATTAAGACGTCGAGCAGTCTGTACTTTTGATTGTCTGATAGACCATTGAATACCATGTCCAGGGACCGCTTGCGTCGCTTTCCGCTGGAAACAGAGGCAACAAAACCCACATAAATGGCTTACTGGGGACCGCTTTATTGAAACGATTATTCGGCTTATAAGCCGTTTAAACACCGTTTTTATATATTGACTGTTTACTAATAATATGCCGTTATGTTGAGTATTTATATTTTACATATTACTTAAAAAACTTACGTTCATTTATTTAGTATTTACATCTTACTAATAAGAAGCCTTTATTTTTACTAGTAAAACGGCGTAAAATAAAGGAATTGCACCTAAAAAAGCAAACCTGTAACGAAACCTTCAAACTGAATGGGTCTTGTATAAAATCTTTTTGGTACCATTTAATCCAATTCAATGTAAATAACTTGGCTAGCTAGTAAAACATCAACAACGTCTTATATGGTTTTGTTATAAATATTTATCCTTAAAACATCAAATTGTGTTAAATTCAATATGAGCCGAAAGAATGCTATTCATTTGTGTGTAAGTGATTTTTTTTTTATTAACCTTAACTTATAACAACGCAGGTCAGTTTTATTCTAATTATGTGGTCATTACATTTCAAATACACATTGGTGTATCCGATCTGTATAATAGTAGATTTAAAAAAAAAAAAACATTCCCCATTCATGCAACGATCATGCATCGGAAAATAATTCTCTCGATGCAATCAAACAACATGACAAACATGCTGACTGTGGTCCGAAGGCGCAGATCTATACAAATGGATTCCTATTTCACTAGCTTGCGTAATAGGGACGTCTGTCAAATACGTTCCGTATTCATAGCGATTCATATTTCATAGGGAGATGGTGAAAGAACACATTTCAAATGCAAGAATAAGTGTTGCCAGTCTGGTAACAGTGCAAACAATGCATTTGCTTATACATTTGTCTATCTTAATGTATGAACATTCCAGACATATCAATATGCAGTCATTAAACATTCCCATGATTTGTATGATTTATTTGACAATAAGAGTTATGTCCTTTTTGTTAAGCTAACGTCAGCGCAATTTGAAATATTATTTAGCAATTATAAATCATGTGTTAATGTGTTCTGTAATGTGTTATGTTAATTATCACTGAAGATTATATCGACTATCCCTGCGGCAATTCTGCTGCTACTTCTGATTCAAGATTGGTAGTTGGTAGTTACTTGTATACGTGAAATAATTTTTCTCAGGCGAGAATTGAAAGGTTAAATGACTGAAATACTGTTCAATCTGGCGAACAAATCAAAATGAAAAAAACAAACAAAATAAAAAAAACATCGAAAGTACTCACGTAATTTAATTGTATACTAATGATATTGTTTATTAAAAAAACTCGTTTAAAAAAATAAAAAATATCATACTACGTATGCATGAATAAATTTGATTTTTTTTTAAGAGAACTATTTTTTGTGGATACTTGACAAGAGAACTTGCCAAGGTCGGAACAACGGTCTCATTTTACTCCATATTACAAATTAATGAACTAAAAGAAAAAAAAGTTTTACAAAGACAACATATTCCTAACTTTGTACATGTCACTGGACGTAAGCTATATTGACCATCTGCTAAGCGTCTTGAGGCATTACGACAAACTTGTATTGTAAGAGAAGTGTTATAAATTAACTTCGTCCGAAATTCACCTAAAGATTCTGAAAAATATTGATTTCTTCCTTAAAAGCTATTAGGAATTCTTTCACTCTGAATGTCATTATAAAATGCCCCGTGAAGCCTTTCTAGGGTTTGTTCACGCACTTCTTGAATTTTATACGCTATTAGAACACTTGGAAGACACTTTTAAATTGTATTTTTTTTGTATTGCACCGTACCGTACGCTTGACTTTTATTTGAGTTTATTGCGAGAAATCAGACATCTAATTAACTTAAACGTTAATGCTTTGGTATTAATTTTTAAATATCGTCGTATTGACGGGAAAGTAATATTGAGAACATGTGCCGCGCTCTGAGATAAAGTGGTTTAATGCATGTGCGTAAAGTGTCGTCCCAGATTAGCCGGTGTAGTCCGCGCAGGCTTATCAGGGACGACACTTTCCGCTTTTATGATATTTTTAGTTAACAGGGAGTCTTTTATAAGCAAAACTCCAGTGCTGACTGCACAGGCTAATCTGGGACGCTACTTTACGTACATGCATTAAACCACATTTTCATAGAGCGCGACTCATATGTATATATAACTGATAGCCGTATGCTGACAATGAAGATGTTATAAACCATACAACAATTAACGACTTCATATGATTGGTTCAATTAAAATGGAAAACAAATCTACGTACATCTGAGACACTTTAAGCAAACGTCCAGAACTGGTCTTATGCAGGTTTACATGAGTAATAGCTTAATGCATATTTAGGAACGCGTGTAGGTAATACATTTTCTTATTGATAGTTGATAAAGATGAGGACAAAATAAATTACGTGACCATAAGTGTGTGAATATCTAAAATAATACTGTTTTGTCCCAAGGCTTCCAGGAATCCTTCTAAATTTTCCCAGCATGCTTTATGAACTTACTGTTCGGAAAGAGAACATTCATTCACGTGTCTTTCGTACGTCTGCACTTGATATGTCTTGACCCAGCGCTTTACTTAAGCTCGCCAGTACCATTGATCCTCGCTTTGTGAAAAGGGGGTTTAATGCATGTGCGTAAAGTTTCGTCCCAGATTAACCTGTGCAGTCAGCAGAGGCTCATCAGGGACGACACCTTCCGCTTTATGATAGTTATCGTTAATAGAAAGTCTCTTCTTAGAAATAATCCAGTTAAGGCGGAAAGTGTCGTCCCTGATTAGCCTGTGCGGACTGCACAGGCTAATATGGGACGACACTTTACGCACATGCATTAAATCCATTTTCTCAGAGCGCGACTCAATTGTATTGTTTCTTTAAATTAAGAAATGACATCTTATATGTATATATTTTATTACTTCCTTATGTGGACCAGAGACGTTGCTTCTGATCTCGTAAACTTAACACAAAATAAAAATGAACATCAGAAAACTCATGCAATTGTCCAGTAATGCACTGCACAATTAAACTAAGTCTACTTTCTGGTCGAATTGCTAAAAAATATTGTTTTATTAAAATTAAGTTCCATATACCATAACCAGTTTGCTCCATTAAATGTTATTACATAACAATATGCAAGTTTGTGGAAACTATGTAAAACTCATGTTCTGAAAAAATGATGTATATCATGGTACAAAGATAAATAGGGTTTCCTATAACTGTCAACTAATTATTCTAATAAGTGGTGTGAATCCTTAGAATACAGATCCCTGTGCATGGTTGTCATAGGGACGTTCTAATTTGCACATATAACCTTGTAAATGTCATTGTGTAACATACAGTTGTTATTCAATATTTGAGTATAATGACTTAAAACCGTCCTGAAAATGGTCGTTAAAGGGACTTGTTCAGAAATTTCGAAAAAAAATGTTTTTGTCACAGATCTATAAAATAAAAATAAAATAACACTATACACCAGG
Source organism: Dreissena rostriformis (assembly GCA_007657795.1). NCBI lineage: Eukaryota > Metazoa > Mollusca > Bivalvia > Myida > Dreissenidae > Dreissena > Dreissena rostriformis. The sequence continues at coordinate 85,704 of VMBQ01001926.1, read as the reverse complement.
GAGTGAAATAACACTGATGACTGATGTCATGCTTAAACTACACTTGCGTTTATGAGTAACAATTATTTGAAAAATGAAGCGTAAAAAACGCGATCGATTCAATAATTTGGAGTGTTTCTGTTGTTTTCGTTATCTGTTGTGACAATACTTGCATCGCTTTTATAAAAGCAATCTGGTAGTTTTTAGGATAAGCGAGTGGTAACGGCGATATCCTAGTAATCTCTAGGTAAATTGATCAAACCCAGGTAGGGTTAACTTGTTTTATGTTCTTGTTATGTATACAATTTAAAACTGAAAACATATAATGAAAAACTTCAAAAATATCAAAATCTGTGAACAAGTCCCTTCAATCTGTTAAACTTATGTATTTAAGAGCAGAAGTTCAAAGAACTTCTTCAAAACAATTTCCAAAATGTATATGTAATGTGACAAATTAAATCGATGAAAGCAACGAGGGACGATCTTAAAATTCAGAAAACTTACCAAATGCGATTGGCGTTCAATATTCTCGATGCATAAATTATGGCAAGAAATCTACGCCGAAAACATGTATACATAACAACGATGGTTTAAAATTTGTAAGTATACGTACATCCTCCATGGATCAATCTGGCCGTGTGCAATGGGGATACCTTGACCTTTGCTAAGAGCAATAAGGGCCTGAAGTTCCGCTAATCTCTGGTCTGACATCGTGCGCTTCTCCAGTCTTCTCAGGGGTAGATTATATAGTACAAAAAGGGTGAGCAATACACAGTTAAATGGGGGTCATGCTTGTGCATTTCAATGGTTATGTGGAAATATCCAACACAAAATGGACTCTACTAAACAACAGTGATGCATGTTAGTTTTATAATAAAGGAATATTAAATCACGCAAAACACATACTAAATATACGAATACATGGAAACGTTTGCATAAAACAGAAACACAAACAGAATAACAACCACATTTGCTTTATTGCATGCGCACATTAACATATCGCTTATGCGTTTGTCACTTGTGAACAACGGACATTCCAGCTACATACAAACAAAGGTATTTAACACATGAATCATTCAAATATCTTTTGAAAATACTGGACAAGAGTAAACTGGACCATCACATTGCAAACTTTAATAGGCTAGTCAAACACATCAGCACGAAACCCGGTTGTTATACAAAATATATGGAAAAAAAACAAGTAAACAACAAAAACCTATGGCTGACTGTACGCCAGCAAACGGTGTACAATATATAAGGTAAAATGCTGCGTGCAATGTAAAATGCTGCGTGCAATGGAATTGCTTGACGTCATTGGACGTCGTGGTCGCATGCAGAACCCATGATGTTACCTTTCGAACACATCGACCAAACCGCAAGCCAGTTCTGTGCAATGCAATGGCGTTTGTAGAAGATAGCGCAACATTTTGTTTTTATCAAGAGTTATTCTTGCTAAGTATTCTGCCGCTCTGAGATCGCCGATCTGTCGTTTGTCTCTGCAAAAAGCATCAATCATAAAGAACATCGTTTTCAGTGTTCATTTTTATCGCACAGGCAACTTGAGACCAGGACGAAACATGACAATGAAAACAGGTATTTTGTATCAAAAATGCATTCATATATTTTGCTGCATAACACACGCTTCTAACTCACTATTCAGATTTGGTATAGTAAGATTTAGACACTGATCGTCATATAATGTTTTCCAAATTGCAAACGTGATCTTTCCAAATTCTGTTGTCTGTTGGCTTCTCAAGTTTTTGATACCAAATATTTGAGCCTTGCTCTGTGAGAATGGGGTTTAATGCATGTGCGTATAAAGTATCGTCTCAGATTAGCACGCGCTGTCCGCACAGGCAAGTCAGGGACGACACGTTTCGCTTTTATGATATGTTTCTTTTAAAGTTTCTTCTTAGTAAAAAAACAGTTTATGCGGAAAGTGTCGTCCCTGATAAGCCTGTGCTGACTTCACATCCTAATCTGGGACGACACTTTACGCACATGCATTGAACCCCATTATCACATAGCCAGGCTTGTATGTTTTGTATACGCGACACCAATACTAAATTCCTCGAGGCCAATGATCCTGGTGATATGAAATTTATACTAAAAAGTATAAAGCCTGAGATGGCAGTTTATTGGATTGCGTACTTAAAACCATCATCTAACACAATAGACAGACCATAAATGGTGATCGTTGTTTAATTGTCTGCTTGTTTACCCCCGGGACTATTGAGTTACAGTAATATAATTTCTAAAACAACACTGGCACCAGCCATTGATTCAGATATATTGCACTTACCAATAAGAATAAGATGTCTAGTCATACATAATATTAAACTGATTATTGTACTTTTGTTCTTTGTTGAGAAAAGGGGGTTTAATGCATAAACGTAAAGTGTTATCCCAGATTAGCCTGTGCAGTCCGCACAGGCTAATCAGGGACGACACTATCCGCTTTTATTGTATTTTTCGTTTATAGGAAGATTCTTCTTGACGAAAATCCAGTTAAGCGGGACTTCACAGGCTTATCAGGGACGACACTTTACACACATGCATTACAGCCCCTTTTCACAGAGCGCGGCCCAAATAAAATAGCGCTGTGCAACTATCAGCTGAACATACAAATGTACATGTATCCTCGACGGTCGCCAAAAAGGTACATCTGCACTTCGGTATGTTTTTATCAGCTAGTAATACGGTATTGCTATTGATTATATACACATTGTTTTTTCTGCCACCAATGCGCATTGCAGTCAATAAGCAAATACAAGAAAAGTGTACTCGTTACTATCGTTTTCTGTTTCCGTACCATTCTAGTAGCCTGCTTACGTTTTTTTTTACTTAACTCCAGAACATACGCCCGCCTACAATGGTGCCCGATATTTACAGTATTTGGTTTAGTTTAAAACTATTTATTTTAGCTCGATTGCATTTTAAGTACTTATTTGAAACCCTCTCGATTCCGTTTCCTGTGACTAGAACCAGTACTTGGTGTCTATGGTCTAAGTGTCTAAAGAACGCTCCCAAAGTGGGGATTGAACCCGTGACCTTCCGGTCGCTAGGCGGACACCCTATCCACTACGCTACAGTATTTAAGGTCTGGTCTTAACAAAATACCCTACGGTAACACCGGCTTAACACTATAAGGATTCTTTAAACAAGTTAGCAATTCATATCTTTCTTTGCGATGCATTTCTATGCTGCTGTGTAAAGTTGTACTTATAAGTACTCATTATTAGCTGCTTTGTTGGTTTTTTAATACATATATATTATTGAAACATTTTATTGAAATGTTTTACTTAGTATTGCATTACACATTTAACGTGTGTTTAAGTACGTAATTACAAATGTATCTGCCATATTGTAAACTGCCCATAGGAATTCTACAATGGAGTGGTTAACGTCAGACTTAAGTTTGCCCGGCCTCGGTATTATATCGTTATTCCGCGAAAAGTGTTGTGTACTTGACGCACACTAGTTCGTGATTTGGTTTGCTATTTTTAATATGCTGGAAAGGTATAAAAAAAATGGTAAATTACACAAGTTTGGTGCTTTTCGAACTTTTATCATTCTCGGTCACGGGTTCGATCCAGTGTGAGCGTTCTTTAGATCTCCCCCATAGACACAAAGTACTGGTTCTAGTCCCAGGAAACGGACTCGAGAGCGTTTCAAAAAAGCCGTAATCGAGCTAAAATAAATAGGTTTAAACTAAATTGGATCGCACTCGAGGCTTCGACTCTCGCGCGAAATGACGTCACACAACCACCTCGACTCAGACCACCATTATACCATACTATCCTCAGCAATTAAACGATAAGGTACCATCAGCTATATCTTTATACGCTGTATACTATCAAAATACAAAACCATACCTGTTGTCCATTGGTTGTGAAAGAAAACTTGCCGCTGTTGTAATTGCGATGACCATTGATATCACCAAGAGGGTCGCGGATATATATGACTTCGACATCTCTGAAATAAAGCAATACGTTGCACGTGTAAATTTGATTGTGTTTACGTTTAATTACCTAGGCATTGTACCTAATGGAATACTACCATGATTAAGATTACTATAATTTAAGACAAAACATACACTGATTTCATAATTGTGTAGCTATATAGCTGTTATTTAATTACAAATACTTGCAAATTGCTTTTACCATTATTCAATCATTGTTAAATTGTTCTATGCTTATTTTTTATCCGGACTAAAATCGAGTAAAAAACAATAAAATGCGAAAATGCGAAAATGAATCGGCGATTAGAGATTGATATTTTATTGTAGCAAAGTCATAAAAAGTGGTTTTTCATTCTCGACACCGCCATTGTTATTTTATGGACGTGTATATCTGATTTAATCATGTCGATTGTTTCGCATATGAGAACTAAATTACGACGAGCTCCGAATCCATTTGAATAGTTCAAGTGTTCATTGGAACATTGGCAAAACGCCGTTGACCATTTACACACAGGTAAACACCATATAGTAAAAGTGCATCAGTACAATGCAAATACAATCATGTTAATAAACACAAACTTCAATGAAAAATATTCAAACATCCTGTGCAAACGTGTATGTATTGAAAGCAACTAATAGTTAAGAAATAGTTGATAGACAATATGTTTAGGGTTTCGTACAATATTTATTTAAGAAACAGCCAATGGATTTTTTCCTCACGGAGTTTCATGGCATCAGTCAGGAATCTGGCAATATTGTTAATGACTTGAGTATTTTGACAAGATTCGATTCACACTTAGACTTATCTAAAAGGAACACGCAGCATCCTCTAATAAAACCAGAACGTATCGCCACTTAAACTAACTTAATTAACTTAAAACATTTTTGTTTTCGCCCTTCATGGCTCCTTCTAAGTTCAAAGCGGGGTTATGTAAATTACAAACGATCGTAACATTACCTTCACATGTTCTGTTCTTGTTCTGCTAGTATGAGATTTGATAATGCCACGACACAATTAATATGTGTAACCTATGATTACATGATACGAACGAAGAACACATTTGTAACACAATAGATGTGTGACCAGAGAAAAATACAAGACCAGTTTTAAAAAACTACCATACGACGACTGTAGGCCTGTCATTAATTACGTAATTCGTTTGAATTCGTATGCATAATTCGGAGCGACGCGCTCATTGTATCTTGTTTATTAAATGGGAACTCTGACGCTTCTTGGATTCGCCGAGTCCCCATTAAAACAGGGTTGATTTTAATTCTAACCGACAGTTATTGGTGCTCTTTCAATACAACACAAACATATTTGCACAATCAATGTGACGAAATTCTGACGTCTGAGAAACGGTAAATAAGGAGACATTGTTAAAGGTATTGAAAATTGGTCTTCGTCATGTAATAAAGTGATCGTTAGTTGAAGCAGTTACTAATGGTCAAATTGGTATTTTGGAAAAAAGGTCTGCGTCTGCCCAACCAAAGTGTGTTTGTTTACACCTGACACTCCAAGGTCCAAGTCCTGAAACCAGTGCATTAACGTTTCCCAATTGTTATAGCGCAATAAGCTCGTCGCTTGTCGTCTTTGTTCGCTTTTCCCCTCCTCATCAGCAGCTTTGACGGTCGTATTTCGTTCGGAAAGATTCTTATACGAATCAAGTAAAACAAATAGGTCTCAAGTTGACCTCAATATTTATCTTGATCTTGATTTGAGAATGTGTTTTCAACAAAATATTATAAATATATTCTGCTGTTGCTTTTTTCGTTAACTGTTACAGTTGCAGAGCCTTACGTTTTGTTAGATTTGAAAAAAAAACAACCTGTAATATACTGAAAGTTGTCGATGCATTCATTATTTAAACAGTTTATACACACACTGTATTAATTATAATTTATTGTTAACACTTAAACGGAGATTCATTGTAAACAATATTTAGTTTGATGTTGTTTCAATTGCATGCTAGACCACTCGTAGAGCGCATGCACAACATAATAAAGTCAAACAATATGTGGCGTGTTCTGAGAAAACTGGGCAAAATGCTTGTGCGTAAATTGTCATCCCAGATTAGCCGGTGCAGTCCGCACAGGCTAATCAGGGACGACAATTTCCGCTTTTGTAGAATTTTTCGTTTATATGATGTCTCTTCTTAGCGAAAATCCAGTTTAGGCGGAAAGTGTCGTCCCGGATTAGCCTGTGCGGACAGCACAGGCTAATCTGGGATGACACTTTACGCACAAGCATTTTGCCCAGTTTTCTTAGAACACGCCACATATGCGCGAAACTTTTATACGATACACATTTAAGCTGGTCAGTTATCTTTTCACAGATATTCAGTGTTACTTAGTGATAAATTTGTGCGTTTCAAACGAACAAGAGTGGACAGATGGCATCTCACTGGCGAACACCGGACAGGGAGATAACAACTTCCGTCCAGTGGTTGGAATTGTTGGCGTGACGTAGATAACGGCAAAGTTGATCGTTAAATCGACACGGATTAGAGAAAAATATCACGTGTAGTCCTCGGTTCCCTTGGTTACTTCACGGAAGCCGGAATGCAACGACTGCAATGAGTACTTCCTATTTATTTAAGATTATACGACCTCATCTTGTCTGCAGTTGTCTTTGTACGTGATATCAGCATTTTTCAGTTCCTTGACCCAGAGTGAGATTGTTTTACACGCGCCAAAAATCAACATTAAATCTATATATAGATTTATTTAACTTGTATTCTCCGAAGCAAAGAAAAAATTCAAGTAAAAATAAAAAGTTAATTTTGCTTTTCAAAGAGCAATTAAAATGTGGAACTTAAACCTATCGTTTGCTGTAAAAAGTTGGTATATACGACGACTTTCCTGGACGACCACACCGTTGCTACAGACCTACCGGTAATAGCCTCACAGTCGACTGTATCACTTTAGTTTCTATAAGCATCAAATGTGAGCATTTGGTGTAATTATACGTCATCGAAATCAGGGAACGATTAAATACCTGTTTCAGACAAATCAGCCACGCCTACGACGATGGCAGACGAAGGAAACGCGGAAACAATTGTTACTAACCATGATTCTGTTCTTCACATATGCGCACTAAGGCGTTGTTAAATTCTGTAGATGAGCCTCGCTCTGTGAAAAGGGGGTTTAATGCTTGTGCGTTAAGTGTTGTCCCAAATTAGCATGTGTAGTCCGCACATGCTGATCAGGGACGACACTTTCCGCTTTTATTGCATTTTTCGTTTAAAGGAAAACTCTTCTTGACGAAAATCTAGTTTAGGCGGAACGTGTCGTCCCTGGTTAGCCTGTGCGGAGTGCACAAGTGAATCTGGGACGACACTTTACGCACATTCATTTAACCCCATTTTCACAGAGCGCGACTAATATGTAACACTCTTATTGTATGGGTAACTAAGACATGTTTTTTTTTTATTGAAATCAGTTTATACATGTTCTTAAAATATTTATGACATCCGTACTTTCAAATTGTATTCGGTTTTCTTTAAATAGTCTGCTGATTTTTAACTTGGTTTACGTCTTGAAATACACCTGCAACTTATTTTTTGCCAGATATATACTTGCGTCTGTCATTGACACGGTTAACCTTTTCGAATATATATATATTTGTCGTAACTTATTATATGAAAAACAAGTACGGTAAGTCAATATAGGTCTTTGATTCAGAATGACGTATATCGGTAGCATACATTTTTAGAACCGAACAATCAATGTTTACAGAAATCATAGTAAAGTGTTCGTTGGAATGGTTTCTTTTATTGCACGATTTCCATCTCATATGTCGAAATCGTTCGATGAGATACAATTTTGCGGAAGTCAAATATAAACACATTTGCCGGGAAAAAATTGCTCACAACTTGAGGGAAGAAAGTGAGATGGATAGTGTTTCGGCTTTGCTCGGTGTTTTTCGTGACTGACCTATATTTGGCTTGAGTTTATTAGAAGTGAATCGCACACGGTTTTATTTATCATAACCGAGAACATTGCTCAGATTGCACGTTTTTTTTTGGTACGCATGCTATTGCCAAGAATGAATTGCTTATGTTTAATCGTTCGAGTTTTTGTATTTAAAATAATGACGTATACTCAAAATCGATTTCTGAAATAAAGTTTAAAATGTTTTATAAAGAATGTTTATGAACAGGTTCGTATTTGCATGCACTTAAATGATAAAAGAAAGGTGTTTGTTTGGATTCCTGACTTAAAGAAAGGTGCAATTATACAACTTATTAATTATGGATTATGCATATTAAACACGTGGGAGCCTAAATTGAAAAATAAAAGCTAATTCAGATCGAGTGTTTTGTTATTTCGTGGTGTGATTAAATATTTACTAATTAATCGTGGAAGATTTTAATATATTATTTTTATAACATTGGACATAACGAAATTCGTGGATGTAAAAACAATAAATATCGCAAATTGTAATGGGTCATTTCATTTATCACAACTTCGGCACACACACAAATAAATACACTATAGCTGTTGACAAAACTAGCGAAAACAATTATAAAGTCCGTTCTAAAGCTCCTAACGTCGAATAATAAAACGGATAATATATCAAAACAAATTATAATTGAAGTTCCTGGTATTATTTAAACTTCTTTCAGAATTACGTCAAGCATTTAGTAAAATTGAAGATTTGGTTATACTGTTATTAAAATAAAAATAGGAACAAACTATGTGTACTTGTCTCATTTCCATGTGTTATACCGATTATGCCAATGTATACCATAGCCATATCAAAACATGCTTAAGAACGCAAAGATTTGACACCACAGAAATATTACGCCATACAATAGATATATCACACTTTATTAACGCGCTTTGTAGCATTTCGACCGCATGTAAAGAGCATCTTAGAAAGGCGAAATAAGTACAATGATATTATAATAACTCACAAAACTTACGTAAGATGGCATTGGATTACATACACGTAATTCCAATATAAATACATATGAGCCTCTCTTTGTGAAAAGGGGGTAAATGCTTCTGCGTAAAGTGTCGTCGCAGATTAGCCTGTGCAGTCCGCACAGGCTAATCAGGGACGACACTTTCCACCTCATGTTAGATTTTTGCTAAGAAGAGTTTTTCATTAAACAAAAAATATCATAAAAGCGGAAAGTATCGTCCCTGATTAGCCAGTGCGTACTGCACAGGCTAATCTGGGACGACACTTTACGCACATGCATTAAACTCCGTTTTCTCAGACCGCATCTCATACATATATGGTCGGTGGCTACTATAATTTCTGTCGTATGAATATGTCAGGCATTACTATTCCGCCTACATTAGTACCGGTACATCAAGTACCTACATACGCAATTAAGTTGCTGGTCCTATGTAATCAGCGCGTGTTGTATTACACAGTATGTTTTAAATATCCCACCTAATTGTGCAGCGTCCATTCAAACAGGTGCTATGTTACAATATAATATTTTATGTCGTGTCTTACTGCTAAATTGAGTTTCATGTATTTCCGCGCAAGCATGGTAGTTTTTCCATCTCAGCACGAATCCCTATGCATGCCCGTTTTTGTTTCCATTTCATTTCATTAACATAGTTATATTAAAATAAAGATATTTACGTTACGATTTATTATTTATCATTTAATATAGTTTTCTTTTATTATCTCCAATAATAAAACGTAAATTATATATTATTTTGTCAATTTTCATTTTAATGTTCTGTGAAGTTTTTTTTTTTTTAAATTATTAAAACAATCGCTATGGACATATTGATTGTCTTCGACGTACACATGAACATGTTAATTAAACAACATCTTTTAACGAACCATTCTGTCCTCGTACTTCTTAAAGTCAACATAACTAAAAAGAATCAAAGAAAAATAATATAACAACGATTTTTAACATATAAACAACACTTAATTTAAGAGCAAAAACTAACAATATAAACCTCACCTGATAGTTTAAAGTTATTATTGTCTCACAGTTTCATTAAATTCCACACTAAATATTTTTCTCCATTAATAAAGCCACTTTTCGTCTTTTATAGCACGTTTTCACCTCCAGTCTGACAAGCAAAGCCAGCGAGAATCGACCAATCAGTGCTTTCGATATAATGAAGGGTTGTCACCTTTGACCAATCACACAGTCCGTTGCAAGTGAATCGGAAACACTTAAGTGGTCCACAGACGTATTAGAGTAATGTAATGTGGTGAGGATGCCTCTTCATTTGCTGATCTGAACTCTAGCGATTTTTCGTCAGCTGTGCTTCGAGTTTTCACTGATTATCGTGTATGAGTTGGGTGGTTAAAACGATAACCGTATGGCGCGTTTTCAAAAGCCTAACTCTTGCGATCGAAATCCCGTCATTTGGGCAATAGGTTGCCATAGTAACTGCCAATGATCGTGACATTTTAAGTGAAAGTCATGATAGACCAATCAGCGTGACGTTTTCTTTGAACGATTTGACAGTCAAAAAACGAGAAAGCAAATTGACTTTACAGATAGTCATCTGTATTTCAGTGTGGATGAACGTAATGGCGTCGTGCTGATGTCAACGCAACAGATGTTGTCCGCGTAACAAAACCTCAAATTGAGTTGGTGTTTCCAAGTACTGCGGCTTCATGATGACGTGGATATGCAAATATGCACCAAACACAGACGAGAATCCTTGATAAACATGAATAATCAAACACTTAAAGCAGGCGATATTGCTTTATATACATTATATATTAACAGAACAGATTCGAAAGAAGAATATTTTAAAATGCAAAAATAAGTGGAAATGTTTTGAATTACGTAGGTGACTTGTATGTCTTAGCCTTTCATTTTATATAATAGCAATACTATGCGGTACAATCAGTGAACGTATTATGATGTGTTCTAAGGAGTTGATTCCAATCATATTCAGTATATCACGGTTGGAAATCTGCAGATGTGCTCAAAGTTGATTGGAAAAAATTATTCCAATCACAAAAAGTAAAATTCATCAATTTCACGACGCTATTTGTACTCATGCAACACTTTGATGTTTGCGTTTTCCAGGAGATTTATCATGATACAACAAACGTTTAGTAAAACATATGACTTATATATGTTGTAAACCACAATGAGACATTTATTTAAAGGCTTCTTTTCATCGCATTGATAGGTCATCTTAGTAGTTCTTGCCAAGTGTAATTTGGATGCTATGTTTGTATATATTAAAAAAACAACACAGGATTAAATGCCATNAGTAACTTCCAATGATCGTGACATTTTAAGTGAAAGTCATGATAGACCAATCAGCGTGACGTTTTCTTTGAACGATTTGACAGTCAAAAAACGAGAAAGCAAATTGACTTTACAGATAGTCATCTGTATTTCAGTGTGGATGAACGTAATGGCGTCGTGCTGATGTCAACGCAACAGATGTTGTCCGTTAAACAAAACCTCAAATTGAGTTGGTGTTTCCAAGTACTGCGGCTTCATGATGACGTGGATATGCAAATATGCACCAAACACAGAATAATCAAACACTTAAAGCAGGCGATATTGCTTTATATACATTCTATATTAACAGAACAGATTCGAAAGAAGAATATTTTAAAATGCAAAAATAAGTGAAAATGTTTTGAATTAAGTAGGTGACTTGTATGTCTTAGCCTTTCATTTTATAAAATAGCAATACTATGCGGTACAATCAGTGAACGTATCATGATGTGTTCTAAGACGATGATTCCAATCATATTCGGTATATCACGGTTGGAAATCTGCAGATGTGCTCAAAGTTGATTGGAAAAAGTTATTCCACTCACAAAAAGTAAAATGTCATCAATTTCACGACGCTATCTGTACTTATGCAACACTTTGATGTTTGCGTTTTCCAGGAGATTCATCATGATACAACAAACGTTTAGTAAAACATATGACTTATATATGTTGTAAACCACAATGAAACATTTATTTAAAGGCTTCTTTTCATCGCATTGATAGGTCATCTCAGTAGTTCTTGCCAAGTGTAATTTGGATGCTAGGTTTGTATATATATTAAAAAAACAACACCACAGGATTAAATGCCATCATATGAAATCGATTTTATTCTATGCTTCCCTCCGTTGAAATTTGTTTTAAAGGGACTTGTTCACACTTGTTTTGGCATATTTTGAAGTTTGTCTTTAAATGCTCTATATTGATAAATATAAACATCAGAACTAAACAGCTCCTATATAAAAACAAGAATAAAAGTAAAAAACGAAAAAAAAAGAGAAAAAAAGTTAACCACATCAGGAACCCATGGAGTAAAAGCCAAGCGCCGAAACCACTCAGCCATCCGACAACAAGTGTGTGAGTGTGTGTGTGTGTGTTTGTGTGTAATTCAGAGTTTATGTTCGGGTTGTCGTTTAAACTTTACGACTACATCATCTGCAGACGTTACCATCCGTCTTAACATGGGTTGCAATTTATTTTATACTTTGTGCAATCATCCACGTGTTGTTACAAAATATAACGAGAAGACAAGAAATCGATGTTTTTAATCGTTTCGCGTCTGAGACGCTTTATAATTTTATCAATTTCTAACGATGATTTTTCGTAATCGAAATTGTATTTTCAGTATTAGTCTGCGGCAATAGTTTTATTTCGCACACTGACGTACTTTGTTCATTTATTTCTTGAATCTGTGACAAAAAGTTAAAAATTCTCATTTTGATAAATAAGAAATTAATCTTTGTTGATTAGTATGAATTAATTATTCTTACAAATTATTTTTGTATGAATTATTTATATCAATTATATTTATGTACACGACGATTTGGCATTTTAGTGTTTCGTATGGCACAACACTAATATGCTTAGGCAGTATTGATAGGATACAGATGTCTACTGTCAGATGTCAATGAAGGATCGTAAAATGCGTTGTTGAAAATGTAAAGTTTTACAGTTTTTCGAGTTATACAGTAGGCAAAATGCTAATGAGTATAATTGTTTAATGAAATGCGTGAAACAAGGTCATACGTCTAAACGTATCATCAATTGAGCGTTCAGACAAACATAGATCGAACCAAATTAATCAATGTATTTTGTTTCTTATCTTTGAATCGAAAAATACCATAAGCTTAAAATCATCAACATCATATACCTGTTTGAAAACTTACGTTATCATATCAGTAATACAACACTTCTTCGTAAAATGACTTCTTGCGAAATCATATACTATAACACTGATAATTGTTCTTTGTGCTTCTATAGTATTTTGTTCATTTAATATACCCTTGTGTATGCGGAACTGCTCATTTCAAAAGGTCAATCAACGAAACTTCAGACGAATTACGTTTTTTAAGAACAGATTAACAATAAAAAGGACTTAGTTATGTCAACCAAGTAATTGTTGTTTTATTACGCCCGTTATTTAAGAATGTTTTACCGTTGGTTTGTATTTCTGGTATCGAGCGATATTTGAATGGACAAATGGAATACTATTATACGAGTAGATTAATGAAATAGTCTGTTGATATTATTTGTATTTGGTGCAAAATGAGTAATGCAAGCACGCTATAAGTTAACACATATTGCTTGTTAAAGTTTATTCAAAGCAATACTACAACTATCGCTGATACAAAGTTGTTTTGTTTATTAATTGCAAGGTATATACACGTTCTTGCAAACAATCGCATTTTACATTATGTCAATTAGCAGTAACCATTATAAAAATGATATTAATTTTTCCGTGTAATCAAATGACGCAGTTTGTCATCGTTCAGTATAAAGTTCGTGTGTTTTACACATTAAATAATATATGTTACCAACTTGATTACTTATGTAAGTTCTAATTTGTCAGTATAGTTGTCAGTATAGTTGACTGTCTGTGATTGTGGTTTAAAACAGACATATTTTATGACTGTATGATTGTAAAGTACTTTTAGCTTCTATGTGAAGCACCTTTCTTTGTCATGACAGGTAAATAGCATTGTTTCACTTAAACATTACTAGCGTGGGAATGCTTAGGTAGTCTAAAAAAATAAAAAATAAACATATTAATATGTTATACATTTTACAAACAATCGGTATCCTCTCACAACCACTAGCGCAGCTGGAGATGAAATAGAAAGTACTTATTTACTTTTTTTCTGAGTTCTGTATTGTTGATTTGTTCCCTACATACTTATTTATATTTGACTCAACTAGTGTATTAAGTAAATCGCACATTTGACTCAACTAGTGTATTAAGTAAATCGCACATTGCCATTAGTATTATTTTCCCCGAATTAACGTTCTGGCACGTGCATAGCAAGTCGTGTATCGCATAACTGGTCATTTGTAGTGTATATGCTGAAACCCAAAATGTGAAATAATGACATCAACATTGCAATCATTGATATGTATACATCTTTGCAATGAGACGATTTAATGTGTTTTATTTTATTAGAAAGTTAGATTAAAGAATTGAAGTGAGAATACTATGTTTATACATGTATATATGAAAACAAACACCCCTAGCATACCAGCTGTAGAAGCGAACCTCAAAAACTGCAACCGAATGAATCCATTACAGCTTATTAGTCTGATATGTTATGAAGAAATACATACATAGAAATTACCAAATGTTTAACGTAGCAAATGTATTACTATGGTTACTTATGAGAGATAGTTTAGAAAACAAATCTTCAAAGCAGAGGAGTACTTACAAACGCCGTGGCTCTATTAGGTCAGCGGTTAAACCATAGTTGACAAGAAAAGTATTTGAAAAAAAAAATAAAATTATGGCTACCATCCACGGTATACAATGTCTACAGAATATACTGAAACACGTACTTATGCACAAGCTTCGGTACTCATCGGTTACCGCCGGTATCCTTTGAAACCGCGTGCACTTCTAGTATGTGATATTTGTCTTGACGTATCACCTAAACACGTGGGGGTCTAGAGGCGCATAGGGCGTAGTGGTAAAGTGGAAGTACGCGGGACATTTGCGTTCCCTCGCACGCACGTGCAAAGGATTAGGGCGTCAGGAAGCTTCGCAAATTTATTTAAGAGACCGCCAACTTATTCATCAATTTGCGGTGTGCTGATACATCAGTTTGTGGTTTGTGAAACAACCACCGCATTATTACAATCTGTGAGGACACACACGTTCGTATTATCGGACGTGTGTCTCCCCATGTGGTGATTGTTTCCAATATAATACACGCAAATGACAAACTCAAAGTAGAAATGGTAATGTTGCAATAAAATATTCATTATATCAAGTAGGTATGCATATATCTACTATTCGCAATATATTCACAATAATAAAAAAAATATTGAATGGAACATGTATGCGGAATATTTTCTAAATGAAATTAGACATATTTACGAAACAAATATTAACAGATAGGACAATATTTATCATAACCATCAAGAATTATTTATGAGTCTTTTTTGGTATTTATTTGTTTAATTTTTTTTCGGTCATCGTGAATGCGTCATTGATTCACAGCACAAACAGACGTCGGAACGGTAAAGCTTTTCATAGAGAAGATAAAAAAGAGTCTGTCATAAGAATGTTTATGCTCATAGAACAGTATTTATTTGTTAATGTTCTCAACTGGGCCAAGGAATTACAGCCTACAGCTAACTGTTAATCAATGGAATACACTGAAAGACAATAACACCATTTCCGTTGCATTTCATACGTTACTATATTCAGCAGTCATAGCGCATCGAACATGGTAATATGATCTGTCAATGCTAGAACTGCCTTGTCACCAACATATCAACATATCATTCCTTGGTTCACCTTTTTCGGACGGTTTCACACTACACTTTAGGAAAGCAGGGCGGTAGCAAACAACGAATACAATTGTAGTAGAACGCACAAATAATTATTGATCATATGCAAACGTAGCGACAAATGATATTAGCACAAACTTACTATAATGTTTTCGGGTATTTTGCACTTGTTTTTTAAATATGGGTCACGACGTTAAGTTGCTTTTAAAAATCACCCATTTGTAAGCATGCTTGCTTTTGGATGACTTTACAGGCATCCTCCTCTCCCAACGTGTAAGTGTTTACATAATTCTATCGATTCATATTTTACACTGACCAATCCATGATCAATCCTGTCCAATCTACCAATACGCGAACCACCATTTACTACATACAGCAGTCATAGCGCATCGAACATGGTAATATGATCTGTCAATGATAGAACTGCTTTGTCACCAACATATCATTCCTTGGTTCACCTTTTTTCGGACGGTTTCACAACACACTTTAGGAAAGCTTGCCCAAGGAGTCTGCGATACAATCGGTCCGCACTTGTGATACTCGATCGCGCCCGAGACCGGCCAATGACATCCAGTGACGTCACAAGGACCCTTCATGGACCATCAATTGACTATCCCTTTTCTGTCGTCTCTTGAACCGGGCGACTCAATAAATCGTTCTTGCCCACTTCTCGTACTAAAAATCAATTGTACCATTCAAAATCATTCGTTCATTCATTCAATGAATATTGGCAGCACAATTAGACGTGCTCATTAATGCGCGTTCACATACGTTCCACTGACCCTGACTTCTGAACTTCCAGGAATGTATTCGTTTAAATGGAAGAAGTTCTTGTTAACGATACTAATATAGATTTAGAGGATGGGGAATGCCAATGGGTGGTACTACTCAAGTGCCAATGGTATTGTTGAAATAAACATTAAGTGCTCAGTATGCTATTTTTAGGTGTACTGGTGTTCAATTGTTGGACGTTTTGTGTCCGTTTTGCTCTCTCTTCTAAGAGCTTTTTCTTCATGTATGCAAGATATTGCAGAGACAAAACAACACGAGTATTTTCTCAATGAAACGTAATTGTAGAGACTACAAAATATTATTTCCCAAGCCACGAACTCGCTTTCCTGATACTCCCAGACAATCGTAAACTGTATCTTGGAATTCTATATGTGTAAAGTCCTTCAAATAACTAATATACATTTTGTTCTATGTACATGTATCGCACACACATGCCTTACAGATGTCCACTTGTATAAAGTCCGCAATTATGCTATTGATTGTTTGGCGTATCGAATTTTTAGGAATGGATAAACATTTCACATTTGAAGCATTACATCGATGAAATATGATTAGTATCACGATTTCGGTGCACATGTCAACCGGAATAAAATAATAAGGAAACAAGCGTGACTCAGTAGCCTTATTTTGTAAATGAAATCCACCATAACTATTATTATCCAGTGTTGCGGTAAACTTCGCATTCTATGTTGCCATTTTGAAACCAAGTGAGAGACTTACGAGGTGAAAGAAATTCCTAAATCGGTTGCCACTTTCACGAACGCAAAATACTTTTCTCTTGTTTCATCTAACCTTATTACATTTCCTTGAGACATTTGACATGTTAATGCCTTTATAAGTTATGAATGGCACCCGCTGAAGACAAGAGGAAAAATAAAGCAAGGCAAATCATTGTGATATATTAATGATCGATAGTGATATAGTAATGCTTCATATTGGTATAGTAATGATTCATAGTGGTAAAAAAATTGTTCATAGTGATATATTAATAATTCATAGCGATATAGCAATTATTAATAAAAGAAAACTCAAACTCAGTTGGTGCTTTCAAGTACTGCGGCTTCATGATGACATGGATGTGCAAATATGCACCAAACACAGACTGGCCGTTTGATAAACATTTGTCTTTACTCATGCAACTCTTTGATGTTTGCGTTTTCCAGATGATTCATTATGATACAACAAACGTTTAGTAAACAAATGACTTATCTATGTTGTAAATCACAATGAGAAATGTATTAAGAGGCTTCTTTTCATCGCATTGATAGGTCATCTCAGTAGTTCTTGCCAGGTGTTACTTCGATGCAATGTTTCAGCATATTTAAAAAAAAAACAACAACAAAGGATGAAATGCCATCATATTGAAATCGAATTTGTTCTATGCTGCCCTTCGTTGAAATTTGTTTTAAGTTCGTTAAAAAACGAAATAAGAAATTAATCTTTGTTGATTAGCATGACTTTTTATTCGTACATTAATTATTTATATTTATTATATTAATGTACACGACGATTTGGCATTTCAATGTTTCGTATGGCACTACACTTATATGCTTAGGCAGTATTGATATGATACAGATGTCTAAACAATCAATGAAGAATCGTAAAATGTGTTGTCGAAAATGTACAGTTTTACAGTTTTTCGAGTTATACAGTAGGCAAAATGATAATGAGTATAATTGTTTAATGAAATACGTGAAACAAGGTCATACGTCTAAACGTATCATCAATTGAGCGTCAATTTCGTTTAGACAAACATAGATCGAACCAAATTAATCAATTGATTTTTTTTTTCTTATCGTTGACTCGAAAAATACCATAAGCTTAAAATCATCAACATCATATACCTGTTTGAAAACTTACGTTTTTATATCAGTTACACAACACTTCTTCGTAAAATGACTTCTCGCGAAATCATATACTATAACACTGATAATTGTTATTTGTGCTTCTATAGTATTTTGTTCATTTAATATACCCTTGTGTATGCGGAACTGCTCATTTCAAAAGGTCAACCAACGAAACTTCAGACTAATTACGCTTTTTAAGAACAGGTTAACAATAAAAAGGACTAAGTTATGTCAACCAAGTTATTGTTGTATTATTACGCCCGTATGTGAATAATGTTTAAACGTTGTTTTGTATGTCTGGTATCGAGCGATATTTGAATGGATACATGGAATACTATTATACGAGTAGATTAATGAAATAGTCTGTTTATATTATTTGTATTTGGTGCAAAATGAGTAATGCAAGCACGATATAGGTTTACAAATATTGCTTGTTTAAGTACATTACAAGCAATACTACAACTTTCGCTTATACAAAGTTGTTTTGTTTATTAATTGCAAGGTATATACACATTATTGTAATCAATCGCTTTTTACATCACGTCAATTAGCAGTAACGATTATTAAAATAATATTAATTTTTCCGTGTTATCAAATGAAGCAGTTTGTCATCGTTCAGTATAAAGTTCGTGTGTTTTATACATTAAATAATATATGTTACCAACTTGATTACTTATGTAAGTTCTAATTTGTCAGTATAGTTGTCAATATAGTTGGCTGTCTGTGATTGTGGTTTAAATCAGACATATTTTATGACTGTATGATTGTGAACTACTTTTAACTTCTTTTAGCTTGTATGTGAAGCACCTTTCTTTGTCATGACAGGTAGATAGCATTATTTCACTTTAACATTACAAGCGAGGGAATGCTAAGGTAGTCACAAAAACATATTAATATGTTATTTATTCTACAAACAATCGGTATCCTCTCACAAACACTCGCGCGGCTGGAGTTCTGTATTGTTGATTTGTTCCCTACGTATTTATTCATATTTGACTCAACTAGTGTATTCAGTTAATCGAACATTACCATTAGTATTATTTTCCCCGAATTATCGTACTGGAACGTGCATGGCAAGTCGTGTATTGCGTAACTAGTCCTTTGTAGTGGACATGTTGAAACCCAATATGTGAAATAATGACATCAAAATTGCAAAAATTGGTATGTATATATATCTCTGTAATAGAACGATTTCATGTGTTTTATTTTATAAGAACCACATAGTTAAGTATCTCTGTGAAAATAATGTGTTTATACTTATGAAAACAAACACCCCAATCATACCAAATGTAGATGTTATCTTAAACAAACACAGCAACCGATCGAATCCGTATCAGCTTTTCAGTCTGAATAGTTATCAAGAAATACCTGCATAATTCAAACATACTTGAAATTACCAAATGTTTAAATTAGCAAATGTATTACTATGGGTACCTATTAGGGCTTGTTTTGAAAACAAATCTTCAAAGCAGAGGAATACTAACAAAACGTCATGACTCTATTAGTTCAGCGGATAAATCGTAGTTGACAAGAAAAGCTGTATTTGAAAAAAAAAAATGAAAATTCCTAAAACATATGTAATATAGCTTCCATCCACGGTACAAAATGTCTACAGAATAAACCGAAACAAGTTCGTATGAACAAGCTTCGGTACTCATCGGTAACCGCCGGTTTCCTTTCAAACCGCGTGCACTACTAGTATGTGACATTTGTCTTGACGTATCACCTAAACACGTGGGGTAGAGAGGCGCATAGGGCGTAGTGGTGAAGCGGAATTACGCGGGACATTTGCGTTCCCTCGCACGAACGTGCAAAGGATTAGGGCGACAGGAAGCTTCGCAAAATAGTCTAAGAGACCGCCAACTCATTCATCAATTTGCGGTGTGCTAATACATCAGTTTGTGGTTTGTGAAACAACCACCGCATTATTACAATCTATGAGGACACACACGTTCGTATTATCGGACGTGCGTCTCCCCATGTGGTGATTTCTTCCAATATAATACACGCAAATGACAAACAAAAAGTAGAAATGGTAATTGTACTTCGCCAAGCCCATTCAAAAAGGGCATATTTTAACGCGCAGTTCACGAAAAAAGGGCAAAACGTTCCGTCACGTGAAAACATGGTTTTGGGAGGAACATTTAAACACATACATGTATAAACAAACACACTTCAGTGTTATTGATGTCTTTAATTTACTTTAATTAATATGTTTACCTTGCAATTTAGTGCATTTCAGTTCCATGCTCTTTCAGTACAGCATGACAAACATTATAAAGCAATATATGCAAATGATTCTGATTAAACACAGATCCACTAACATATAAATGAAACCATGTTTGTCTTATCCCATTTTCTAACGATAACCTTGTCAAATGTTTTAACTTCGCGATTTAACTGAATGCCAATTTGCTAACAGTGTTACACTCGTTTCCGTGACATACATCCAGTGCGTAGATTACTTAATATACGTTGTTTGTATCTAAAACGTATTATCCATCGTTAATAAACACAGACATTTCATAAATCCCTACTAACCGTATGATGTCCATGGTTAATTCGATTTTTATTTTTCATTTTTGCCGAGAATCACACAAGTCCATTTCTCTTCCATATTGTCCGCCATCTTGTAAAATGATGTAAGCGACAGGTGCGGATAGCAATTTAAAATTGTATACATGTATGTCCGACTACATTCGCGATTCGCATTTTGTTTAATCAGTATACGGTACAATATTTGTTTAAATAATTACTTATCTAAAATACGATAAAGATACAACGTGTTTTACTTTTAATTAAATTACGTGTTGAAATAAATGTTTTGACGTTACTGTATTATTCATTAAATGCACATTTTCCACAAGGTTTACAATCGGTTGCCATTAAAAGTCTCCTAAGTAACTGTCCACGATTTTATCGCGGCACGATTTTATCGTGAAGGAGTTCCCAAAAGTGAAAGATTAGTGTGCTTGGTATAACGAAGCCACAAAGCCACCGATATTATCGATAAATATTGACACGAGGTTATTCACGCATGACTACCCTGCGAATCTTCGCTGCATTGGGCCTTCGGGGCCATACTCTGATACGACTCGGCTTAGAAGTTTGGTCAAAAGGCAATTAAGATGTTATAAGTAAAGGCGCATGTTGACTTTTGCCTTTAAAAAAGGCAGAGTGGCGATTCAAAAGGGCGGCGTGGCACGCAAAAGGGCCTGGGAAAAAAACACTATAATAATGTTGCAATTAAATACTCATGATATCAAGTAGGTATGCATACATCTACTTTTCGCAATATATTCACAATAATATTTTTTTTTGTATGGAATATGGATGCGGAATATTTATTAAATGCAATAAGACATATTTACGTAACATGTATTCAGAGATGGGACATTATTTAGCATAACTATTAAGAATCATTTATGAGTTTTATTGATTTATTTTGTTCAGTCATCGTGAAATGCGTCAGTGATTCACCGCACAAACAGACGTCGTAACGGTAAAGCTTTTCATACAACAGACAAAAGATTCTGTCACACGAATGTTTATGCTCCTAGAACAGTATTAATTTGTTAATGTTCTCAACTGGCCCCATGAATTACAGCTTACAGCTAACTGTAAATCGATGGAAGACACTGAAAGACAATAACGCCATTTCCGTTGTATTTCATACGTTATTATAACAGCAGTCATAGCGCGTTGAACATGGAAATATGATAGAACCGCTTTGTTCCCAGCATGTTATTCCCTGGTTCACTTTTTTCGGACGGTTTCAAACCACACTTTTAGGAGAGCAAAGCGGCAGCAAACAACAAATACAATTGGAGTAGACCACAGGAAGAATTATGGATCATGTGGAAACACAGCGGCAAATGATATAAGCACATACTTACTATAATATTTTCGAACCTCGGCCTAACTTTTTTAAATATGGGTTACGACGTACGACGCATTTAAAAAGCATCCGTTTATAAGCATGCTTGCTTCTGGATGAATGTAATGGCATCAGCCTGTTCCAACCTGTTCTGTGTTTTACATAATTGTATTGATTCTTATTTTACACTGACCAATCCATGACCAATCCTGTCCAAGATATCAATACGTGAACCATCAATTTCAGATACTTATCAAGTTCTTGCCCAAGGAGTCTGCGATACAACCGGTCCACACTTTTGATGCTCGATCGCGTGCACGAGACCGGCCAATGACTTCCAATGACGTCACAAGGACCCTTCATGGCCAATCATTGACTATCCCTTTTCTGTCGTCTGTTGAACCGGGCGACTCAATGACTCGTTCTTGCCCACTTCTCGCACTAACAATCAAGTGTACCATTCAAAATCATTCGTTCATTCATTCTAATGAATATTGACAGCGCAATCAGAGGTGCTCATTAATGCGAGTTCATATACGTTCCACTGACCCTGACTTCGAAACTTCCAGAAATGGATTCGTTTAAACAGAAGAAGTACTTGTAAACAATACTAATATAGATTTACAGGATGGTGAATGACAACGGGTGTTGCTACTTTAGTGCCAATTGTATTGTTGTCACAAACATTTAGTGCTCAGTATGCTATTTTAAGGTGTACTGGTGTTTTGCACTCTCTGCTTGGAGCTATTTGTAAATGTATGATCGTGCAAATACATGCCAACACGAGTATTTTATCAATGAATCAGAGAATGCAATACATGTGTATAGTATATCCCGAACCACGCGCTTGCTTCCCTGATGCTCTCAAAAGAATTTACCACTTGCAATTACACACTATAATACACACTATATATATATATATATNATACTTAACGTTATTTAATAAGGCCTAAGGTCTTGCATAAGTCAAGCTAAATATTAAATGATTTCAACCTTTACAAGACAATTGTGTTGCATTCATTCCCTTGCTGTAAATGCAGGTCCCTGGTTACAACTAATGACCACCTGTTGAAGGAGCTAGACGAGACCCGGGAGAGACACCAGCACAGAGGTGAATCAGATTAACTGGAGCTACAAGCAGCTTAAGAAAACCCTTGAGGAACCAGTCTAAATGATTTGTAAATGATAATAGAGTGTGCTATGTGTTTTATTGCTAAGGATTTTTGCTACTCTGTATCCAATATCCGAAGTGGTATTTTACTAAGATATAGAACAAATAAGGCCAATCTTAATAAGAAATATTCTGCTAGTTAGAAAATATTGAACACTTTATTCAATCATGCAGCAATTTGTTGTTTGCCATTTGAGCATTTGGCATGCTTAAGCTCAACATAATATAAGAGAAATTGATTTATTTCACATTATTTTACTTATCTTGCGATGATTTTACAAGCATCTTGTTCACACATCTTGTCGATTGGTAAGCAGATATGTTATTGCTAGATTTCAATGGTGTTTTTTTTTTTGCCTTTCTATTTTGTTTTGCTGACATTTAGACATAAGTTATGTTTTGTTTGCAGTGAACAGCCTAGGTTAAGTAGACCTGGTATTCAGTCAAATTGAGCCGCGTTCTGGGGAAAATGGCTCTATGCATGTGCCTGAAGTGTCGTACCAGATAAGCTTATGTGGTCCACACATGACTGGATTTTCTTTTTGAAAATACTTTCTTTAAACGAAAAATCTCATAAAACCAGAAAGTGTCTTCCCTGATTAGCCTGTGCGGATGGTACAAGTAAATCTGCGACGACATTTTAGGAACATGCATTAAACCCATTGTCTCAGAGCAAGGGTCAATTGTATTTATTTCCTTTCAATATTCACATGCCCTTTATTTTAAGACCATACTGATTCTAAATGCCTATTTGTTGTTAGCTGAATATTCAGTCATAACCAAAAAGTGTCGTAAGATCTCTGTTAAGACAGGACCCTGAATTCTAGCATTTAATGAGGTTTTGTGCTTTTCCACACTTATTCTATGTCTTTTATAAGTAATAGGTGAACACTAGCAACAATATAATTTGCTACCAAATTTTTTTTTCTATATATTACTTCTTTAGCATGAAAGAAGTTAACATGTGTAAAAAAAAAATTTGCAAAGAAAATGAAAGGTATTAATTTCTTTGTGTTTTTTTTTCCATTTATTTTACACGAAGTATATAACTATGATAAAGTATATGTCATTAACAAATATAAATCAGTCTATTGATTGTGCATGCAGGCATTTACATATAACCAGATAGTATTGCAATCTCGCATGTATATGTAGGTTTTTAACTAATATTGCACCAGTGTATAGATTGTTTTGAAAACAATTGTATGATCATGGTAAATTTGCATATGTCTAGTCATAAGCAGTATGTGTGGGATACACTAGGAGCAGAACCAGAGGGATCATTTTGTTTTCATATGATGTTAATGTAATTTTTGTCTCATCTTAATATTTATTTAACCAGAATGCCATGTTATACATATATTTTCTAATAAAATTGTTAAAAAATGTTATTCAGTATTTAAATTATGTTGACACGCTATTTCATGATGGATGGCTTCATCTATAGTCATTACAAGACACACAGCAACAACATAATTGAGCCTCGGTCTGGGATAATACGTCTTTATGCATGTATATCAAGTGTTAATCAGGGCTAATCAGTTATGAACTTTCCGCTTTAATGGAAATTTTCGATAAAAATCTCTATGGCGGAAAGTGTTGTCTCTGATAAGCCTGTGCCGACAGTTAAGGCTTATCTTAGACAACATTTTGAGCACATGCATTAAGACCCATTTTCCCAGAGCCAGACTCAAATGTTACAGTGATGCCCGTTAAATTAAGGAATATATCCAATGACGAGCAGCAATAGTGCTTTAAAATTTATTGAAAATCTCATAATTGTTCAAATAAAAAAGATTTATTCATTATTTACAAGATGCAATTATGTTTCCAAAACAACAACACAATTGGCATTACATGAAAGGCTATTCACACTAGATGATAAATTAAACTGGTATTTATTATAAACAATACCATACTAAAGAAGCACATAAAGTCCTCACTATTTCATTCATAACAATTCATATTTAATTCAACAACAACTACCATAAACAACATTACCATTTGCATCNAGCACCTGTGGATTCTTCGCTTGGGGCCTTCCTCTATCACTTATGAGCCGGACATCGCAATATATATGAACTACTGACTATTGTTGACGCGATGTTAAATTCAAACATAATCAAATCCCATGCGATACATAATAAAACAGAGACACATAAAGCTTTTAAGTTCCTGAAATAGCGTAAATAAATCACAAAAAGTAGAACTTACCTGGGCATCATTTTTCTTAAAGCGATTACAACAGGAGTAAGGTGTCGATAGTTGGATGGTAAACATTGCAAGCAAAACAACAATAGGCATGATGTAGACGGGAAAGTTTTTTACTCTCTCACCGCCTTTTACGGAGGATTCCAGAGATAGTCGATATATCACGATTGATACCGGAGATTTTGATTTTTATGTTTATAGTAATCTTCCAGTAATAGTAATTTACGCTAGAACTTGCGCTAGAATTATTATTTTTTTTAAACTGGTCCCCCTTTTTGCAACGTGAACTATTTATAATGGCGGTGTATGCCAAACCGAAGACTAATTCTAAATCAGAGACGCACTAGCAATCGACTTAAGAAGTAATATAGATCCACACAAGTATTAACAGCTAGTTAAATTCAGTAGCAACATAGCCAAATACACAAAGTAAAACAAAGAACGCCGTTAGAATAAGCTTTAATTCCAACAGTTTAACTGCAGTTGTCAATAAAACACACGAAGTAAAGAAATATAAAAAGTTAATACAAATTTATCAATTGGGTGACTATTGGATGAAGAGCTTGCACAGCAAAATGTAACTTCGCAAAATGCAACAATCATGTATCAAAAAGCATATGACAGTAGTTACAATAAGAATGTCATTTAACAGCATGCATGTACTGGCGGATAAACCCTTCCATAAATTAAATCAAACGAGCCGGCTACAGCATGGATGAATAATGGCTTTTTTGCCTAGTTCATCACCTCAATCATTGTACCATTTGATACTTGCCAATACCTGTACATGAGGAACAGGTGACATTCGTACATTAATAACACGGTTCTACCTTTTAACTACCACTATCGCGCGGTTCTACTTTATAACTTTACTAGATAAACCACCAACCTCCTGCACAGATTACATCACGGAAACGATAAAGCTTTGATATATATTGATAGCATCTCAATCGGCCTTGTTCAGCTGTATGGTTCAGGTATGTTTTTAATTATTACCCTTTATGGAATTGAATATGGTTATAGAGATATATTTGTTTGTTTACTTTGATTTTCTAAATCATGTTACACTTCAGTGTTCAAATATACTTATTATAAGGCATAATAGAGCATACAGATCTTATTAGGTACGGCAGTTCAGTTATATTTTCAAGCATGCATACACATTATTTGAAACGTAGTGTTCTCATTTTTTATTAAAGTTCATGCATAACTGTAATAATTTAAAGACCATGCACTCGTTGATCCCATGCGTTCGTTTTATTTGTTAAGAACAACACGTAAAATGCTGCTTGCGACGTTGACGTTACTGACGTTGCTGCCGTACGTGACGTGTAAACCGCCTCACATCATCTTCATTGTGGGGGATGATGTTGGTACGTTGTTTTTTTATTTAATAGACCTACCTATAAACATAATGTATTTGATACGTTTGTAGGAATATTTTCTATAATGTTTTTTTAGCAGCTTTCAATTTTAACTGTTATGCTTGGCCACTTAATGTTAAAAGATAAGTTTTCGAGTTAACTTTAAGTTTATCTTGATGCATGTAGGAATGGCAAGATTACTTTCATTTGTGTTTATCGTGTGAAGGCTGGAATGACGTCGGTTGGCACAATGACGCCATGTACACACCGAACCTGGACACGCTGGCGTCAAATGGCGTCATTCTCAATTCATCGTACGTCCAGCCGGTCTGCTCACCGTAAGTCACATCGTTCCGTTTCACGTATTCACGTAACACTTAAAGGGACGGTCAACCACGAATGACGAAAAAAGGAAAGTTCTAAAGTACCGTATTTATTTACAATTATTAGTTTATATTGATTAAAATATCACGACTGGTATATAGATTGATCATCATCGTCGCGTGATAAACCCAGGAATGCAAAGTGTGCATGCGTAGTGAATTGAATATATTTTTTATATAAAATGATCAATCTACTTGCGTTATTTATAGTGTGGATATCGTTATGTCACCTATTTTCGCGATGTACTTTCGATTTCACATCGCGAAATTTTATTACCGAATATACCGAAAATATGAACTTTTTTTCAAGTAATTTAATATACCAGTCGTGATATCTTAATCAATATAAACTAATAATTGTACAAAAATACGATATTTTAGAACTTTTATTTTTTCGTCATTCGTGGTTGACAGTCCCTTTAAGGTACTTTTTTTGGCCCAGTTAACAACGTCGCTAAATGCCACTTATGTTATTAATTACATGCATATTCATCAGAATATCTTCATGCGCTTTAGGAATTCTCTTTTTTGGAAATAAATTACATTTTTCTTTTGTTATCACAATACATATGACATTGACTTGGCTACCATTTTATTGACATTTTACAATATAACGAGACGTTTGTCATTTATCAATGCCATAACAGGTCAAGGAATTGTTTCATGACGGGCTACTACCCCTTCCACACAGGACTTCAGGTAGGCGCTAGTAGTGTTGTTGTTTGCTAGAGTGGCGAACATGTTCAACATATATATAAATATAATAAATCTACTATATGTTTTTAAATAAAAAGCTAATATATACTTGTTATATACGAAAGTGTTTAAACTTGGATGTGTGAGAATAAGGATTCAAATATAAGTTCAACTTTTTATCCCCCGTCAGAGGCGGAGGGATATTGTTTTGGCGTTGTCCGTCCGTCCGGCTGTACGTCCGGCACTTTTGTGTCCGGAGCCATATCTTGGAAGTGCTTTGGCGGATTTCATTGAAACTTGGTATGAGTATATATATGGATAAGACGATGATGCACGCCAAATGGCATTGTACAACATCTGTTAATAACGGAGTTATAGCCCTTTGTATCTTGAAAAAATGCTTTTTACTATAGGCACTTTTGTGTCCGGAGCCATATCTTGGAAGTGCTTTGGCGGATTTCATTAAACTTGGTTTGAGTATATATATGGATAAGAGGATAATGCACGCCAAATTGCATTGTACACCGTCCGTTAATAACGGAGTTACGGCCCTTTGTATCTTGAAAAAATGCTTTTTACTGTATAAGCTTACAGCTGTCCGGAGCCATATCTTGCAAGTGCTTTGGCAGATTTCGTTGAAACTTGGTATGAGTATACTTGGTGTGAGTGTTATATAGATAAGCGAAAACCCATCACAGGTACACATGAGTTAAACAAAAATTGACAAAAGGCACAACCCTTCACTTGTACCTTTTCTTTTAGTTCTACACCCATCCATAAACAAAATTAATTTAGCGGGGGATATCAATTCAACGAATTTGCTTGTTTATTTATGATTTGCACCTACATATAGCAACCTTTGGTACGTTTGATGATATTATTAATAATGCTCTAAATGCTGATGAATACTTCATACTTTGCTAAAGGTGATGATCAGTGAATGCGTGTAAAAGTGGTGGGGATGCTGCTGATGATGATTATGGTTCTAATGGCTGCGTTTTCTGTTGACGATAAAGATAATAATTAAAAACTATGTTGATAATGATGATGTTGATACTGATGATGCTGAAAATGATGATGGTGAAGATTATGAGGTGATGATTACGTTTGTTGTTTGTTGCTGGTGTTGTTGTTGAATACTAATTGTATCTGTGTTCTTTTCAGCATCTAGTAATATTGCCTGAACAAGCAAGCTACCTTCCGGCAAATTTCACAACCCTGCCTCAAAAACTCAAAGAGCTCGGATACGCTACGCATATGGTTGGAAAGTATGTATGAGTTAATGTAGTAATTTGTTCTGTATGTATTTGGAGTAATATATTTCCATTTAAACAAGGTATTGATACATGTAAATTTAAAGGTTAAGCATGTTTATTGTATACGTCAAATAATGCCGTCATTGTACACCTGTGTTTGTATCAAAATATATAATATCACTTGCGCAATTTAATGCCTAAGTATTGACGCATTCGAGTTACGGCATGAAATTACACTTTTATCTTCTACTGATCTTTAACAATTTCAACACATTACTCTATATAACACTAATGTATTTTCAGCACTGTTTTCAACGTAACTTTTGACTTGCATATATGAATACCATCATTACCCGTATACAGTCCTTCTATCAGGCATATAAAACCATCCCAGGCTTATCTTTAGTATCTTGTGTCGTAATACCCGCCAGGTGGCACCTGGGTTTCTGCAACTGGAAGTACACGCCCACCTACCGTGGGTTTGACTCCTTCATGGGCTACTATAACGCAGCGGAGGACTATTATGAACACACGATAGGTGAGAGAGAGTGAAAGGATAATACAAAGTCAAAACAACGTTCAAACTCCGCGCAGTTTGAAGTGGTTTCGAGCACAGCTCGATTGAAGCGCACATTTTTAAACAAAATAACTCGGATTTTATTAAAATGAGAATAAGTTACAAACCGAACTCCCTTTCAGACCTGGAAAGATTTCCCTTTTGATTGCTATAGCAACCCTTTAGAAAGGTAACCGCTGCGAGTAGTTGGGGCGAAATTTCGTTTATCTAACACCTTGACATGCGCAACACCATATAACGGCCTTGCATGTAAGCCGAAGTGTGAGCCTATAATTATGTTCTCAAGACTCTTCATGCATGTAGAATTCAGTTTCGGGCTAGCAAGCCTTGCTTATTTTATGTAACGTGTATGAAAGGTCAAAGCATCATCAAAAGTTCCGGTGTTAGAAGTTTTATATTATTAGTAATAGATCTATATTTCTTACAACAAAACGTGTTCGTTAATCTTTGTTTTTCAGTGGGTGGTTATGATTTCCGGTTTAACACGACAGCATATCATCCAACAAAAGGAGAGTATTCCGCAGTAAGTCTCTTGTGCTGCGTTTTAATAATTTAACAAGAAAATTTGTTTTAATTTCGTGATGTGGGTTCAACAAAACCACATAAATATGACACATCATGAATAGTTACTATTCCATATAAATGCAAATCAAGATTGTCTTGAAACATCTTCATCAAAATTCGTTACAATAAAATAGTACGCATATTTCCGAAAATCTTCCACTGTGAAACCGTCCTTTGTCTGAACTTGATAAATCGGATGTGCATGTGTGTTATCAGCACGTCATCGCGTCACGTGCCATTGACATCATCAACGCTGTGGAATCGGATACACAGCCCCTGTATCTATACCTTCCGTTCCAGTCCGTGCATGAACCATTAGAGGTCAGCGGGTTTCTGTTTTTTGAAAACTTAATTCTGCATTAAACGAAATAAATTGGGTGTCCAAAACAAAACATCCAGACTAACGATGTTTTCTTGTGAAATAATATAAATCATGGTTGATTGGGTTTGAGTAAATACACACAAACATGTACTGAGTTATTTTTCTGTATGCGGTAAATTTCTTCAATACGTATGTTGTAAATTTGCGGCTTTTTTGTACGATAAGAAGGTTGTTTTAGTTCAGTAATGTTATTTTATTTTCTGTTGTTTTTTTATACAAGGTTCCTGAGAGCTATGAGAATATTTACGCAAACATTTCTACTAAGAGCAGAAGAACATATTGCGGTAAGAACCTCCGAGGAAATACCAGTATTCAATTTCCCTAAAGCCTCTATAACGCTCAAAATCAACGAAAATTTCGTTATATATTTCGTACAATAAAGTTAACATATGAATAATCAGTGTTCCTTAAAGCAATAGCAAAAATTTCAACGCTAGATGTGGTCTGGAATAATAGATTTAACAAGATATATATAAAACGCTCTTTTTTATTTTTGTGTGACACAATAAATGCCATTTTAATTTCTCGCAACGATATCTATTCATACGACACATGAACACTAAATTGGTATATGAACATGTGTTGAATATATAATGTACCACTAAAAATAATATAAAAGAGCATTGTGTTTCGTGTTAAATCTATGTTACCAGAGCACATCTAACGTTGACATTTTGGTTATTGCTATGGGGAACACTGATTATTTATATGTTAACTTTATTTTACGAAATATATTACGAAATGTTCGTTGATTTTGAGCGTTATATAGGCTTTAAGTAATAATTGCAAAAACCGGATTTCAAATAAAACATTTGCGATATGATTCGAACGAATAAACCGTTACAACAATTAATTGTAGCACATATTATTATCTTGATTTATTATTCTCCAAACATTGACAATGTGATTGCACGACAGTATTGTTTAGTATTTTTTAAAAGACTGGAGGATTGTTATGGACTTCTATACAACGGAAAACAGTATTTCATGTATTTGTACACATCATTATTCTACAGGTATGATATCCGCTCTGGACGAAGCCGTTGGCAACATCACGTCCGCGCTGCGCAGCCGGGGATTCATGGACAACGCCTTGCTCGTGTTCACCACCGATGTATACGAATGAAATTTGTATATAACCCTAGCTCTGTGAAAAATGCATGCGCGTAAAGTGTCGTCCCAGATTAGCCTGTGTAGTCCGCTTTATTGTATGTTTCTTTTCAAGGAAGACTCTTCTTGACGAAAATCCTGTTAAGGCGCAAAGTGTCGTCCCTGATTAGCCTGTGCGAACTACACATGCTAATCTGTGACGACACTTTACGCGCATGCATTTTTCACGGAGCTAGGGCCACATGCATTAAACCCCCTTTTCACGGAGGGCGACTCATATATATAAACAAAACATTTTTTTATTTTGTGTCTCGTTAGGATACACAAAAGAACCAATGAAACTTTAAATCGCATGTACTTCAACACCAATATTGCTGATCATACTAAAGTAGTCTTCAAAAAATGAGATAAATATTTAAAAAAAAGTCACGCTTATTTCGTTTCTAACAATTGGAAATGGAGTCTTTTTGTGAGAACGTGTTCTATTTGCCAGAACGGCGGTCCCAGTTATACGGCGGCCAACAATCTGCCGCTTCGGGGAGCCAAAACCACCCTGTGGGAAGGGGGAACCAAGGGTGTGGCATTTGTCTATAGCGACACACTGCTGAAGAAAACAAAATACACGAATACAGAGTAAGTCGTTGTTTATAGTTTGCAGCAACTGCGCATTTTACACACAGTAGTACATGTGTATAGATAAATTCAAATTCGTTTTTGATGCATTACATAACCAGTTTAATATAGGTTGAACTGCATTTTGTGAATTATTTGTGGTACATTGTGTTCATGATAACCATTCGTTAAACAAGTAACTATTTACGGTATCCCGTATCTTTTGTTTTTAGGTTACTGTTAACCTTCACAGACGCTATTATTACACAAATTTCATTAAATCGTTTTTTTTCTAGAATGATCCATGCAGTTGACTGGTTTCCGACACTGCTGACACTTGCTGGGGGAAAACCTGGTACAATCTGTGTTTACCTGGCGTAATTCTTTAATATGAATAACACACTTGTTTTGTTCATTTAAGTCTGACTAGCGTAATAAAAAAATCGAATATTTGATCAACGCACACTGAGAGTTTGTAAAAACAACGCTGTGATTTCTTCACTGCGTATAATCCTATTATTACAACACTCGGTGCGTTTG
The DNA here is from genome assembly GCA_007657795.1 of Dreissena rostriformis. Taxonomy (NCBI): domain Eukaryota; kingdom Metazoa; phylum Mollusca; class Bivalvia; order Myida; family Dreissenidae; genus Dreissena; species Dreissena rostriformis. The sequence continues at coordinate 52,650 of VMBQ01001926.1, read as the reverse complement.
TTCACAGACGCCGGCATGGACGGCGTGAACCAGTGGGACACTGTAAGTGCCGGGGCTCCCTCTGCCAGGACGGAGTTCGTCTACAACATCGACGAGATAGACAAAAACGCGGCCATCAGGTATATAACAGTCTAAAATATCGACGAGATTGACAAGAACATGGCCATCAAGTATGTAACAGTCTACAACATTGACGCGATAGAAAAGAACGTGGCGATCAGGTATGTAACAGTCTACAACATTGACAAGATTGACAAGAACGTGGCAATCAGGTATGTTAAAGTCGACCACATTGACGCGATAGACAAGAACGTGGCAATCAGGAATGTAACAGTCTACAACATTGACGAGATAGAGAAGAACGTGGCCATCAGGTATGTAAACAGTCTCCATCATTGACGCGATAGACAAGAACGTGGCAATCAGGAATGTAACAGTCTACAACATTGACGAGAAAGAGAAGAACGTGGCCATCAGGTATGTAAACAGTCTCCATCATTGACGCGATAGACAAGAACGCGGCGATCAGGTATGTAACAGTCTCCAACATTGACGCGATAGACAAGAACGTGGCAATCAGGTATGTTACGGTCTACAACATTCACGAGATAGAGAAGAACGCGGCCATCAGGTATGTAACAGTCTACCACATTGACGCGATAGCCAAAAACGCGGCCATCAGGTATGTTACAGTCTACAACATCGACGAGATAGAGAAGAACGCGGCCATCATGTATGTAACAGGCTAAAACATCGACGAGAAAGACAAGAACGCTTCTATTATATTTGTAACAGTAAGACCATCAACAACATTGACGAGATTTACAAGAACACGGATGTTTTGTGTGTAACACTTATACCATTAACACAATTGGCAAAAGTTTACAAGACAGCAATCATCTTTAATGCGACAAGTAGATGGCGATGCAACGGGAGCAATGTCTGTCTCGCACTTAATACATGATTAATAGATGGTTGCATTTGCGTTCAATATAACACAAACTGCTGTCGTCGAATACTACATCTTAAATTAAAGAGTCCCTGAATGAAGCTAAATTGAGTTATTTTCTTAAGTCTCTTAAATGGTTTTCAAAGTTTAATTACATATTCATAAATTTGAAGGCATTAAATGTCACCACACAAGTAAGCCTCGTAAAAACAATACTTGCAAAACGCAAAAGTTAAAAAGAATACCCTTTTATGATCATATATCGTAAAAATGTGCATATAATAATGTGACAAAAATGCTGTATAAAAGTATTTGTACATTGCATAGCTAACTTGATTTTTTAATAAAACAGGAGGATGCACAATGTATTGGATGTTCAGTTTTAAGGTATGGAATGTACTCATGTTTTATTTATTTGTAGGGTTGGTCAGTATAAGCTCATCGAGGGCAGTCCAGGGGCCTTCAACGGGTGGACGCCGCTACCGCCGATGTTGGAAACAGCCGTCAATGAAACGTTCCCGCCTTATCAGCTCTTCGATATCGACGGTATGCGTTACTCTTACATTATTTGCGTTTCTGATCACTTTTAAAACGGGTAAAATGTTGGTGCTTAATTGATTCCCTCTTTCTACAGAAGTGTTGTTTTTGAGGAGATATGGGATATACTCGCCACTGCGTATCTTCGGTAGTCAGTTCTTCTTTCCGACCTGTTTCCTATTGTGGACAAGATTACCGAAAATACTAGCTGGAAACCTTGCGGGAGGCTTCATTTTCAAAAGGATCCTTAACTAGGATACTCCGCTTCAAATATTATTCAGAGTTATGGGTCTTCAAATATTTCCGAAAGGGTTATATAGTGTACATACTTCCTATCCGGTCTAGTTTCCACCAGTTACTGGTTAGAAGTAGGAAACTTTATTATCAAGAGATTTGCAGTGAACGTTCCGCTTCGATAATAATCTGTTTTGTCGTAGCTCCTATTTTGACCTTTTTTTCTTGCGATAATAAAATGCAGCGTGAAAATTCACTGCGCAAATTGGAATGTTTAAGGGAATGCAAACTTACAGTAATGGTTCAATGTACTCCAATAAATCTTGCATAAGTTTCGAAATTAAACGTAACATAAAACGTTACTGAATTTGTACATACGTTTTTAAAGTAAAGTTAAATATATCTCATCAGCATGTACATCGACATTATATTTCTATTCTTGAAGATAACATAATTATGAATTGTAAGTAACAATTCAATTTAGCCTTACTAAATTTAGCCTTAATTTAGCCTTAATAAATGGCACGCTCTAGACGTTTCTATGGTGCAATTAAAGCCCCATTAACACAGATTTAACTAGATACACAATGCTCGTTTTTTTGTGGCACAATATATTCCATTTTAATTTCCCGCAACGATATCTATGTATACGACAAACGAACACTAACATGGTACATGAACATGTGTTGAATTTATTGTCCCACAAAAAAGAGCATTTCGTATCTTGTTAAATCTATGTTACCAGACCACATCTAGCGTTGAAATTTTGGGTATTGCTATAAGTAGCCTTGATTGTTTATGGTTCAACTTTTATTTTACGAAATATTTTACGAAATATTCGTTGATTTTGTGTGGTAATTGGGCTTTAACGTGTAAGAGGATTACCACGTTTTTGACACGTCTGCGTATTAGAAATGTTTGATGGTTTGCCATGAAAATTATAAAATTATAAAATACAGATGGAAACATTTCTGCTATTTTTCAAATAAACAGGCAAAAATATACTAGCACATTTGATTAAGCTTATTTTAACGTATTTATTATCATTGTGTAAACATAGTATTGCTGTTTTAACAGGCTTTTAATTGATTGGTTCGAACTCTAAATTCTAAGAAAGTGAAGTTAACATTACCATATTTGAAAATCTTCTATACATTTGTTTTAGCAGTTGCATTCTTGTCTTTAGTATATTCACCTCAAAAAAGACATTAACATATATTCAACGACGACTGTCTTTTGAAAGTACATTTCTTGTGCGATTTGTTTGATTTTGCTAATTGCTTCATATATTTTATAGGGCAAATTGATATAGAACATGACGTTTAGCTTCGTTAAAAAAACAAGGTTTGACAGAGTAGGTGTTGTAGATTGTATTGCAGTTATCGACCTTTGCAAATTGCTTACATAACTGTTTTTACAATTCGTGCCTTGATTGTTGCTCAGTAAATATCATACGTATAAAGTATGTAATTTAATGAGAAGTCAATGCATGATTACATAATCTGTAATAATCCGGTGTAAATACAGTTTAAACTGCATATATGACCATTTATTTCCTGGGATTTTGAGTTATATTTATATCTCTGCCCTTCTGTATGCATTTTCATTTTTATCGAACTCGTTAAGGGAATATTTCATCCGTTTCACTGAAATCCTTGTGAGATCTAGAAATGTACAATAAATATGTTCTCTTACATGAAGATAAGCCACCAAATTCTAGTAATACGTTTCAGCGGACCCTACCGAGCATTTCGACATAGCGTCCCAACATCCGGACGTGGTCAAGCGCCTACAAGATCGCCTCAGCTTCCACAGGACCACTGCGGTGCCGGCCAACTTTCCGCTCCCAGATCCGGCTTCCAACCCAAAACACTTCGGCGGTAACTGGTCGCCCGGCTGGTGCTGAAGACAGGTTCCGGTTACCATGGACAATGCTAAGAATCCGGTTATATTGACGTCATGTCTGTAAACGAATTCACAATTTCCATGACATCAATTGGGTTAAATATTAGAAAGTAAACTTATGACAGTATTAAATGCGAACATGCATTATCCCGAAAGACGCCCTTTACTTACGCAAGGGATGACTACTTCGATGTGTTTTCATTCACCCTGTAATCTATTTGTTTCTTTGGATAATGTTTATTCAAAGTTATTGTATTAGTTTATTCAATTAACATGTAAGTATAAGTATGCAAATCAGTTTTGAATCAAATTACAGCTTTCTTGTTTTCTTTCAAGATAAACACGTATAAGTTGCAAGACTGAAACTCGTTAATTCTCGTAGAATAAATTACACGCGNTGTTAACGTATTTATTATCATTGTGTAAACATAGTATTGCTGTTTTAACAGGCTTTTAATTGATTGGTTCGAACTCTAAATTCTAAGAAAGTGAAGTAAACATTACCATATTTGAAAATCTTCTATACATTTGTTTTAGCAGTTGCATTCTTGTCTTTAGTATATTCACCTCAAAAAAGACATTAACATATATTCAACGACGACTGTCTTTTGAAAGTACATTTCTTGTGCGATTTGTTTGATTTTGCTAATTGCTTCATATATTTTATATGGCAAATTGATATAGAACATGACGTTTAGCTTCGTTAAAAAAACAAGGTTTGACAGAGTAGGTGTTGTAGATTGTATTGCAGTTATCGACCTTTGCAAATTGCTTACATTACTGTTTTTACAATTCGTGCCTTGATTGTTGCTCAGTAAATATCATACGTATAAAGTATGCAATTTAATGAGAAGTCAATTCATGCTTACATAATATGTAATGATCCGGTGTAAATACAGTTTAAACTGCATATATGACCATCTATTTCCTGGGATTTTGAGTTATATTAATATCTCTGCCCTTCTGTATTCATTTTTATTTTTATCGAACTCGTTAAGGGAACATTTAATCCGTTTCACTGAAATCCTTGTGAGATCTTGAAATGTACAATAAATATGTTCTCTAACATGAAGATACGCCACCAAATTCTAGTAATACGTTTCAGCGGACCCTACCGAGCATTTCGACATAGCGGACCAACATCCGGACGTGGTCAAGCGCCTACAAGATCGCCTCAGCTTCCACAGGACCACTGCGGTGCCAGCCAACTTTCCGCTCCCAGATCCGGCTTCCAACCCAAAACACTTCGGCGGTAACTGGTCGCCCGGCTGGTGCTGAAGACAGGTTCCGGTTACCATGGACAATGCTAAGAATCCGGTTATATTGACGTCAAGTCTGTAAAACGAATACACAATTTCCATGACATCAATTGGGTTATATATTAGAAAGTAAACTTATGACAGTATTAAATGCGAACATTCATTATCCCGAAAGACGCCCTTTACTTACGCAAGGGATGACTACTACAGTTTGAAACATCCTACGATGTGTTTTCATTCACCCTGTAATCTATTTGTTTCTTTAGATGATGTTTATTCAACGTTATTGTATTAGTTTATTCAATTAACATGTAAGTATAAGTATGCAAATCAGTTTTGAATCAAATTACAGCTTACTTGTTTTCTTTCAAAATAAACACGTATTAGTTGCAAGACTGAAACTCGTTAATTCTCGTAGAATAAATTACACGCTTGAATTGTTTGTGATTTGGATGGAGCATGTGTATATGCAATTCATGTTCATTTTTGGATGTTGTTTAACATAGGACTTTTGTGTATTTCTGTGTATTATTGAAGTAAAGCCATCAATGCGTATTGTATTCACTAAAATACGAGAAACCATATTTGCTACTAACGTTTAATGTTTCCGTATTATACAAGAAGCTGGACTACTTTTTTTTTGCTTATACAAAGGTTTGGTCTACTTTGGTTTAAACATATTTATTTCGGAATGCATATACATCAAATAAATACACAGTAATATGTGGATTGACCTGGGAGCTAGACTTAGCTTATTGTCGTTCCACGAGAATCAATAAACGATGCATTAGGCGAGAAGGACTTCACTTCATAAATGTTAATGAAGAGTGGTTGTGGTGGAAAGTACATGTTTATAATTAAATTGAAGTAAGGTTTGATGTGGGAAGAGCAGATGAGTGTGGAATCATATATGAAGTGGATGTGTAAGTGATAGTAGGGAAGAGTTAGAGAAATGGAAGCGGAGATAGAGTGGTAGAACCAGGTTGGAGCAAGAGTTTGAAGGAGCTGGGAGCACGTTATGATACTGTGGGAATTGGTACCGAAGGCGCCTTATCAAAACGTTTAGATTTATCAATAAAGGTATGTACTGCTGCAAAAATAGTGCAGTTGTCTTCCAAAGAAAGAAGAGGATTTCCAAAAAGCAATACCTTGGTTGAGGGTATGCAGAAGTGCGATACACAGTTCAAGAGGCGTACTCGAATGGTGGAGTACAATGGGCAGTGTAAAAAATAGTGACTAGCTGTTTCTTCTTCGCCACAAGAGCAAAGAGGGGATTGTATAATGTTTTTACTAAACAGGTCATGTGAAAGCACACTGCAGTTTGTGCGTAGTCGCGTATGCATTATCTGGGATATACGTTTGCCATAGTAATAATATTTTGGAACTTTGACCGCTAAGGATGGAATACCTCTTTTAAATTTGAAGATGGATGTTGCGTTCGAGATTTCGGCTGAAAGGCTATTGTAAGCACGAGTTGTGGATAGGATAAATGAGTTGTAGTAGAGCGCAGTTCTAGCTCTAGGAACATAAAGTGATTGATTATTCCTTAAATTATAGCGGTCGTTGGTATTCATTGGTGGACATAAGTCAAACAGATAGGATGGGGTCTACTTTGGAAATTATCGTTATTCCTCGGAAAAATATAGTTCACTAAACAAATGACGTAGTTACATTTACGTCACAAGTTTTTCGGAGTAAGCGATTTGTTTTGGTCTTTCACGAGTTATCTTCCATAAAAGTATATAATAATAAATTGACTATTTACATTATATGACGTGTATGGTGTTTTGCGAAGGTAAATCAAATCGTGTTGGTCGTGTCAAGTAGCATCGTGCTCTGACTGCGCCTCTCGTGCTATAGGACCTCACACAACCAACTCGACCGATACACAAGTTATCAGAACACCTTACTAGCGTCATATATTCGTCTCATGAATGGTTATTAAACAGTATTTTTGACGAGTGGCGTAGCCACGAGTGAACATAATCTGTTCTAGTACTACGAGTGAAATAAATATCCGAACATTCTCTGATTTTTTTAAATTATTTTTTCCTCGAGTAAAATAATCAAGAAATATCTTTAAAAAAAAAAGATATACGGAGTTGATTGTGGTTGGATTTGGTGAAAGGTACAGAGTTTAATGAATGAGAACAAAGATAACGAATGTCTTTTTCTGTGCAGTTCTTAGCTTCATCGAACGCAGTACGGGATGTTACGCGGAGTTTTCGCGGCTTATTTAACATTATTACATATTGCTGATAATATATCTATAGATACAAAACAGAAAAAGAAGAAGAATGGAAGAGAAATTAAAACATATAAGACAATCGGCCACACGCGAAGTATCCGTACATATTTTAAATATGTTTTCGCAAGTTCTTCGAACAAACCTGTTTTAGTGGTTTGTCTGTCATTGCTATTTGGTTCGATTATAAACAGTATCGGGAATCATCGCGCTTATGCATAGTACATTGGTCAGAATGGTGGAATCATTCTTGTTAAATTAATAAAAAATAATTTTAATCATGGAATTGTTGAAAACACATTAAGAATCTATTATTGACATACCATAGTTATATCGCCGAATATCTTCATTTAACCTATTTCTGGTCTAAATAAAATTCCAATTTATCTAGTTTACGCGATAGCGTCTTTATTATATAACGATCCTTTAACTGACCGCGAACTGACCCTGATACCTTGCGGGTTGGAATGCAATGCATTAAAATGAGGTCACGATTCCACTGCTGGAACGACGGCTTGTTTAAAACTTATTACTTTTATATGTTTAATGTTCGATTTCGCAAACAATTAAAAATAGATTGGCCAATACGAATATCAGGATAGGGAAAAACAATACTTTTATTAACTAAAATATACAAGTACACAGACAGCAATATGGTAGTTATTACTCAATATGAGAACATAGCTTTTAAGTACAAACGCTCTTGCGTTGACAATCAATCCTCTGAATATAAGGGGCACATACAAACTGTATTGATGTCAAGAGTTGCGTGTAAAACTGTTCTATCCATCAAGCCTTTTCCTTAGAGATAAAATTGTTGCTGAACACGCAGTAAAACTGTGTTACATGCTATACTACAAAGACGCGGTCATGTTTCCAATGTTCTGGGGGATTATGCTCAAATCAGCCAATGGAATAAATGAAGTAAATTCATTCGTGTCTAGCCGCGGGAAATTTTATTTGAATTTTATTGGACACTTACAAAAGTCAGGTAAGGTGCAAAGCTGGCCTAGACAGCTACGCCGAAAAAATAGCGAATAATGCTTACGTTCGTGTAAAAAGATGTCATCAGAATATATGCTAAACAAAGTCATGATTTAGTATGGTAGGAAAACTGTCGTTAAAGCATAATTATAAGTTTTGTTGATAATGTGCATACATTTATAGAGACCCTTGAATATGCTGCAAGCATTCTTATTCGTCAGGACAAGTAACTGACACTTAACTTGTTGACCGATGTAATTAACCGAATATTTTTTATATTTTTATTCCGTGAAAAATGTTTATCAAATAATATTTTAATAAAATCGATATATATTTTCCAATACATTATTTATTCCACTGCTGGAAATCTCATTTACTAAACCAGATCTAGCATTAGATATCTTTCAATTACGCGTCTTCATACGTTTATTAAATAAGGGTTTATCTTTCATGAAAAACTTTGCATCATTGACAATTCTCTTCGCAAAGAATGACCCGCTTGCTTCAGTGTTTTTAAATGGGGACCGCGCTTTAACAACGCATTATGGAATATTGGAACTGTTAATCTAATCTAAACAATTCCGAATGGAAACGTGTATTTCTCGAGTCAGTTAAGCTCATAATGTCCTTTTTTGCCATTTTGAAAGTCACTTTTGGCTGCAAATGGTATAGAATTCGTATGATAAAGCAGAAAACATGTAGTATTTTTTTCTTATATTTAATTACTTTCTGCAATACATATTGATAACAATTGTTAATTAAAGTTCATAAAAATAATTTCTATATGAAACACATATATCGATAGAAACTGTTAATAAAGTTCATAAAGATAAAGAGCCATCGTTTCAAACTTCCATATGCAATTGCAATGCCAATGATAGATCCCCTGTTTAAACTTCAACCTCTTCTACGCGATTGGAATTAATCGCGACCAGTTTGTCCTCCCATCTGTCCAAAACGTTGCTAAAATAAATGGGTTGAATGATATATAGGGGTTATCAATAACACAAACAAGAAGTTTGTAACGAAATGTGCTTCGCATGCATACGAGACGCGCTCTTGAGAAAAGGGAGTTTAATGCACGTGTGTAAAGTGTTGTCCCAGATTGGCCTGTGCGTACTGCACAAGCTTATCTGGGACGACACTCTACGCACATGCATTAAAACCCCTTTTTTACAAGAGCGCGGCCCATAAATATATCCGCGTCATGGTCCGTTTACATTCGCTTTCGTACCAGCGTTGGTTGAAACTGAATTGTTGTTAAAGCCCCATTACTACTCAAAATCAACGAACATTTTGTACATATTTCGCAAAATGAAGCTTAAGTTAAACAATTAAAAATCAGTGCCCTTTATAGTCATTGCCGAAATTTCAACGCCCGATGTAGTCTTGTAACATAAGATTGTTGAAGCTACAAAATGCTCGTTTTTGTTTTTTTGTGAAACAAACAATTCCATTTTAAATTCCCGCAAATATATTTATTCATACGACACACGAACACTAAAATGGTACCATGTTAGTGTTAATGTGTCATATCAACAGATATCGTAAAATTGAATTAAATATGCAACAAAAAACAAAAACGAGCATTCTGTATCTACGAGCATCTATGTTACCCGAACACATCTGACGTTGAAAATTTGGCAATTGCTATAAGGAACACTGATTTTTAATTGTTTAACTTTATTTTGCGAAATATTGTACGAAATTTTCGTTGATTTTGAGTAGTCATGTTGCTTTAATGTAATCCGTTGTACAAACAACTTTTTTAAGTTTAATACAATATTTGTTTATAAGGGGCTCATTTTTCGAGATTGTTAAATTGGCGAGGCGAGTAAAATCTTGAATCGGGAACCTTGATAGGTTATTATAATAAATGTCAATTTTTGCTAACGTTTAACCTTCAATAATAAGCAGCAGTAACTCTATGTTGTAATCTATTAAAATGCCCCCCCCCCCCC
>VMBQ01001926.1:14936-41753 GCA_007657795.1 Dreissena rostriformis | reverse complement strand
ATTATACATCCGGTCCATTAAAATGAAAATCGTTACAGTCAAGTAGCTTGACTCGACTTAACTTGAAATATTTGTAATGGTTTATCGTTGACAATATGAAGAATACGTAGTAAATTTCTTCCTTTTTTTCAAACAAATGGGCAAAAAAAGCTAGATCGGGAAATATTAATTGACGAATGTATATTTGAATCTTTTGAAAATGGCAACGCATTGCTTGAATTGTCAAATAGTTTTAAGTATCTTGGTTAATGACCATTCAAACAAGCATGTGGCGTTTTTGTCTCTAGAAGGATAGGGGTGTCAGGTTTTCATCGAATTGTTTATTCGTCCGTGTCGCAAAATATATTTAAGTGTTTATGATTCATGGATAATGAAAAGGTGGGGCTGTCTAGTTAAACTTATATCAATGTACGTATATTGGATTCAAACGTAAACTTTAGAGCACGAATCAATTATCAAACAAAATCTTATTTGAAAGGTGCTTGTTAATATATTTTTCATGATTTGTAAACTATTAAATCGTTAGCCTATACGTTTAACACCTACCGGTACTAGTTAAACTGTTTTATTTGACATAAGTTTAATTATGATGACACGCGTCAGTTTCATAAATAAAATTTATTTGTTAAAATGTCAATCTTTAGATGGTGTTTTTTCACCTGCCATTCATTAACTATGACAAGTTAAATAATCCGTAATTTCATTTGACTTTTATGGCTACTCCCGCGCCAACAAAATTAACTCTTAAATGCGGAACTTATATATTTTGACAAATGTGCTTTTTAAAATTATGACAAAATTATGCAATGAAAGAGTTGAAAGATGTTTGAATTCGTTGACAGTTCGTGTTTTGATATGTAACCGGACTTGCTTTTGAAAAAAAATGGTTAAGATATTCGAACTGAAATCTTAAATGAACTAAACCGTTCTATTGTATTGACTTGATTTGCTCTTTGCTAGTTGTTTGAATTTGCGTTTTCAAATATAGATGCATACTTGTGCCAGCGTATCTAGCATTGCAAATGTTTGTATTACTGTTTATGTTTTACTTCAGAATAATTGTGTATTATATTTTGCAGCACAACACATGTCTAGTACAAATAACATTGCATGTTTGCAGCGGCAAACGAGCATAAGCATTTGTTGTGCAATATCCTATCTGGCAAACGCCGATGAAACAAATGACGTCTAAGACTGCCTGTGGCAACGATTACAATTACGAAGACTATGACGAATATGAAGAATATGACGATTTCTATGTGACGACGTTTCGTCGTTTGACGGTCCCTAGTAGGGGTTCTTGTGGGCCAACACGTGCTGCTGTAATGTTCCTGACGTACTCGTTGGTCTTGTGCTCCATGTAGGAGATGCGGAGCAGTCTTCGGAGACACTTGTGTTCAAAGGTCTGTATCCTGCGTTCGCGTAGAGCGTCCAGGTCTCGCAGCCATACAATAGGACGGAGACTACGAGGGACTGCTTGTCTATAATCTGCTCAGTCTAGCCATCGCTGCAGTTGCAATGGCGATTCTTATGCGGAGCTCAGCAGTGCTGGTACCTTCCTTGGATAGGGTTGCTCTAAAGTACTTGAAGGTGGTCACCTTCCAGTTTCTCGCCGTTCATGGTGATGTCTGCACTGGTGTTGGTCGCGATGTTCACCATGATCTTCGAGTTCTCTGCTGACCTCCATCCCGTTTGCTCCTGCTCTTTAATAGAGTCTGTTGCTGAGATCTTGAAGTTCACTGCTGGTGCCACCTATGAGGTCTTCCATCGATGGATATAGAGTTGTGGTTGTCATGGAGAGTCTGAACAGGACGGGAGAGAACGGACATCCCTGACGGACGCCCACTGATATCCTGAAGAAGTCCCCCTGCTATCCGTTGAGAAGTACTGCACTGCTGGCGTTTCCGTAGAGTTCTTGAATGTCTTTCACCAGCCCTTCGTCAATGTTGAATCCTCTCATAACGTACCATAGGCTTTTTAAAAGTCCGCGCAGTTGTGTCAGAGCTCACGTTTGTGTTGCAGGTGTTTCTCAATGATAATGATGCAGGTGAAGATATATTCAACTGTGCTCCGCCTAGCTCTGAATCCAGTCTGCTCATGCTAGCAATTCCTCGGCCTTACATGTGAATCGATTACGGATTATGCGTAGCATGACTTTGCAGGGGTGACTTATAAGGCTAATGGTACGGTAATTTTCGCACAGCTTGAGATTGCCATTTTTCGGTAGGGGTATCGCCAGTGACTGGATCCACTCCTTGTGCCACTTCTTTTCCTCCCGGATCTTTTGGCATAGTGCCGTCATTGCTACAGTCGTTGCCTGTCTTCCATGCTTAATCAGCTCGGAAGGAGCGTTGTCCATTTCCGGAGATTTTCCTGCCTTAAGACTACGCACTGCCTCTTCCACCTCTGCCATAAGTTTTGATGACTTTAGTTGTCCGCTTCTGGTCTGAGATAGTTCTTGAGGAGACTGGAGGCTGGTTGAAGTGGGTAATTGTAGAGGTCACTTCAGTATTCAGTCCACCTTTTTAGGACTGCGGCACTCTCCGTAAGGAGATTCCCGTCAACGTCTTGCCTTAGGATGACAGATCTTTGTGAGGGTCTCGAGGGTACTGTAGGCCTTCTTACTGCTGCTGGCGGTCATCTCTGTGTCGATGATGGTACATTGTTCCTCAATAAATTCCTCTTTCGCCTCTTTCATCTACTTTCTTACCTCCATGTTCGCTTTCTGGTCATTTGCCCTAGAGCCCAGGCTGGTTTTCTTCTCATGCCTCAGCTTTGTTCTTTTGTCACATAGGTCTTCAATTTCGGTCGTCACCCATGGGTTGTTCTTCCTTCTCTTTCTCCCAAGCACTTCTTCGGTCGATGACAGTAGGACAGATTGATGTTGCTGGTTATGGTGTCGATGTAATTGTCTAAGATGTTCAGTGCTTCAAACTTGCCACCTATCTGTGCTTGAAATACCTCTGCTGTTACTGGATCTTTCAAAGTCTCCAAGTCAAATCTAACGCAAGGGTTCTTTCTGATGCGCTTGCTCTTTAACTTGAGCCTCATAGGGTGAGCACTTAATTATGCCATTTAACGTCCCCCCCCCCCAAAAAAACATATTTCGATCAAACATCACGACCCACTTGTTTCAGAGTTTTATTGTGTTCTGATGATTTGGGCTACCTTCTAGTGGAAAATAAATAAAATCATCAACATGACATCATTTTTGACCAATTGAATTCTGGTATAAGCCCTAGCATCATATTATAAATATACCCCTTACCAAATTTGGAGACTTATTTGAGACTGCTTGTTCACCATAGAATGATTTGCAACACATGTTTAACCACAAATACCTCAAAGAATGGTTTATTTTATACGTAACATTGCAATAAAGATATACGAGCTTCCCTTCTTATCAAGGCTGTTATCTAAACACAAAGAAGTCTTGTCAAGACCCTGTCAACATACCATGTCCTTCAACACATTTGCAATTATTATTTCTCGAAAACGGTTCAATGCAACAACTTGTCATTTGAAATTATGTTCTTCACAGTTAACCCATGTATGCCTAGTGGACTCTCCCATCCTTCTAAATTGGAACAATTTATTTCCAAAATTAGGGATGTCTAGTACATTTGTTTCTATATTTAGAATATTTCTTACATTCTTTTTAGCAAACAGCGCAGACCCTGATGACACGCCGCATCATGCGGGTCTCATCTGTGTCTACGCAGTTTGCCAAGGCCTTTTTTCTAGACGCTAGTAATAAATGGGTTAAATTGAAATCATGCATCCATGACGCTCTGACACTGCTGGGATATGTCCGGGTAAGGAATCATCGTGCTGCACGTGCAAATGGACGAACGCGAACTTCATGTATTTTCTTGCGCTTGTTATTCCTCTCTTATGATAATCTAATAAGCAAATATTTGTTTGAATATCGGTTCGGGTATTATTCATAAGTATGGTTAAGGATCGCAGGCTGATCGATCGTTAAGGGAGCTATGTGCAAGCCCCTAGCGCACTTGCACGACATGCATAACATGTTGAATTTCAGCCATATTTAAAACATGTTAATATCAATCAGTTAAGTGTTGATCTTTGTTATAAAGAATTTCTTCAAATAGGCTAGAATATGAAAATGAGGTAGATGGCGTGAAGATGACCAAATACCCTTCCAAGAAAGAAAATGTAAACATGGTAATGTTTGTGCAGATGGAGTTCATTTTATATTATTATACCTCACTTTTATTCACAATTTTATTTTCTGTGATAAGAAATTGACTGTGTTAACAAGTGTTCTTTTATTATTTTTATCAAAATATTAATGGTTGTTTATTGCTGAAATTAAATACAATTATTGAATATTAAAACTGTTCATGGTTCATATAAATTGTTCATGTTTGAATAGTTTTTTCGGTATAATAAAATAAATATCACATGTCTGACATGTCGCCTCGGTTGACAGTATTTCCTCAAGTTGACAAATTTACTGTCACCCTGTCAGACATGTAATATGTATATACTAGAATGTTCACTATATTATCGTATAAGAAAATAATGTATCAAAGAGTATTAATGAAAAAGACCTAATATATCAAACTATATTGAATTAGTACAGTCTGACAATACAATACAGAACAGAAACTTAGCTATTTATGTTCATAAATCATTTATTTAAAGAAATATGAATAACATTAATATTAGATTCAAAATTGTTTAATAGTAAAAAAAAACGTTATCAAGAAATGTATACAAATGTACAATGTTATAACAAAACAACATATCCGGGCGCAAAACATGTTTTGTTTTCAGTTACTCTCATAATATTAAACCATAAACACAAAATGTATCGTGAACAGAAAATGAAACAGAAACATACATGTATTGTGACAACAGGTAAGCAAATAAAAATGTTATAATGTAACTTTGGAAAATCAGTAGGAAACTTGTTGGGTTCACAACATGTATCACGTCACAAATTATACAGTATACAAGCTTGGAAACACATTCTCACACTTAACATAAACACAATTACAACATCTACACTATATACGTCTTCGATGAAATTCTGTCTACTTACACACGTTCACTTTACATAAGCACATTTTCTTTCCTTCGAACAAATGCCTGTTCACTTCACACCTTTGTGGGACCCAGCTTTCGCACGTATATCCGAACGTTTTGACCCGACAACGCTCAATTTTAAAACCAAAACTAGTGTGTTCGAGACCCGGATGTACGAGTCCGGCGTTGAGAATCATCCGAGATCTTCCGAATACCGGACCTCCCTCGACGATTGTTCCCGCCAAAACGAGTCCGTCTGCTATGAAGCGGCCATACATGCTATGGAGCCATGCCATATGGTCTAATGGAACAGGACTCTCAGAAAAGGAACCTACGTAATATAAAAAAGGAATATCGTAGCCAATGTCTTGAAACTTTAATATCTGCAAACAAAGTACTGCCTCATTGCCTCATTTTGAGCAGCCATGTTTACAGGTATACGGATGCATTTAACTCCATGAATAAAACCTGTTTCGACCGTGTTCTCTCAGGCCCTGTTTTTAAATGGAGAAATTTCATAACAAACTTTAATTATAATTAAAATTATTGTATTATTAATTTGTTTATTTGTTTTAAATGCACTTTATTGGCGTCTGTTTCATTGACAACAGCTTCATTTCTAGAGACTCGCCGTAAGTGAACGTGTGTGTGTGTGTGTTTGTTTTTGAGTCAAAGCATGTTATTGATGACTCTTATATGTATGAACACGATTCTAGTGCTTGAGTTTATTGCGTTAGGTCTTGAGTTTATTGCGTGTGTTTACTTTTAATTGTTGTTTTGTCATTCCTAATAAACACACCAGCAGTAATCGTTAAAATAAAACAAATAGCTATTCCGTCGTGCAAATAAGATGTAGCTAAACACAAGTAACACGTTTACACAAAAAATTTAAGAAACAACACTTAAACAAAGAACTGTGCTTAATTCAATAAATTGGACAGAAATAAATTAACAATAATCTTACAATATTTTTAATAGAAAGAGCTTTTAACATTATTTAAAATCAAACAATCTTGCTTAATTCCAGAAGATTTTCAATCATTTTAAAAACAAACTTAACTTTATGGATGACCGAAAAAAATGATTAAAAAAGTTTCACCTCTTAAGCTTTACCTGTGAAAAATATTTCGCAGTATAAAAGCAATGCAACAATTCTAATATTAATTTCCATTTAAAAGCCTTCCCAGTCACTTATCAGACACAACCACTATTGAAAAACCCACTTCATAAATGACGAAAGATGTTTACATCTTTTAATATATATTCCACATGGTGTATCCATTTAAGAATGCTGTTTAACTGTCACAATTGATGAATCACTAATTAAGTTATTAGAATCCCTTTTCTTGAGACGCTGTTTCGCATAATCTTCGTTGATTAAACAGCGTAACGAACTAAGCGTAACTGACATATGATCTCAGAGACCGACCCTCGCGTTATGTCGTTATGTTGTTATGTTAACATGCCATTAAAGCTCGAAACTAACACATATTTTCACTTTTATTGCGTTACATGTAGGTATTTAAACTTAAATAACTTCGACAACAAACAGCTTCCGGTTGTTAAGAGGCGTAAGTAATTAGAGAGAAACAAATTCAATTATCTAATACTATAACTTGTTTGGTTTAATTTAGATGTTGTTATGATGTATCTGATGTTGTTAGATAGTGCATGCCTTTAAAAACAAGTGCAAACTACGTAATTTCTTGAAATAACTGATATATTCAGTTGCTGTGTATACTTTGCAACATTTGCTCAACGTAAATCGTCATTAGCATGCATAATATTAAGGTTGTTGTAGATCATATATTGTATACACTGTGTTGGTTAAAATAAGATGTTTACAAATAACACAATCAATAAATTGATCTTGATATTAAAGGTGAGGAGTCTTTGAGTAATGCACTCCTGTTATAACCTCGTATTTCTTGATGTCAGGCCTGAAGCATGAAATAATACACACATCATAGTCTTTTTTTCGTTAACTTCTTGCTTGTCATAGTTTGTGTTCCTAGTCATAGAAGTGGTCTAGTAAATGCGCTAAACGGAATCTTGAAATGCTTAATCTTGCTGAAATGTTTACATTTCACATGCATTTGTTAATGTCAGGCCTGTAGCATGAACGAATACATCAACGTAATTAACACAATGTACAATGTAATAAACTATAAATATCTCTTTTGAGTGTACTTTGAGGACAATATCAATGTACAATGTAATAAACTAGACATCTATTGTCTATTCAATTTTGTTTTACTATTAAGTATCATATTGCTGCAAACAAGCACACGAACAAAAGCTTACGAGGTCCAATGTGACATTGAACTATGACGTCATGAATTCAAATGAAAGGAAAAGAAAACTTTAGAAACATTTTTAACGCTTTCTGCGTAGATTGAAAATGCTTTCCATCAAAATGTGGCGCTCATGAATGATGCCACTTTAGGGAACAATGTGTCCGTGTTTTATGACATAATAAAGCGGCTTCGAAACGGAAGCGCATTAACTGCTTGGACGACCAATGTTTAATTAGCAGCAGGTGCTACAAGAAAACAATGTGTTGTGATTATGACACGTGTTATAAATTAACCATGGAAATACTGTTTTGTCAATCATGTCAGACGGCTAAATCATTCTAGTAGATTTCTGAATGTGTGCGTTTAAGTTATACTATATAATACTAGCATCTTTAATGACCGCGCGTCAAGTAACTATATCACTAACATATTATGGAATTGCTAAAGAAAAACTGTCTAAAACTTCTATTGTGAGATTAACAATGCAAATTTATATTTTACACGACTTTATAGTGTTATTTGCACATTTTCTAGATTAATTTGGCTTGTTCTATGTTTAAATGTCATCATTAACAGCTTCTCAAAACTAGACTCACTTGGCATATACAGCAGAACATTTTTCCAGAGCAGGCAGGTTTCAGGATTAATCGTCTGACCAACGACCAGGTGACATACATCACCCAAAATATTGAATATTGCTTCCAGGACAAGGACAAACACCCTGACGATCTAAGTGGACATGAAGAAGGCATTCGATAAGGTCTGGAATGAATGGCTGATGATGAAGCTCCAGAAAAGAAGTTGTGTCGGTTGTATGTTCCAATAGATATGCCAGAACTTGAACAGCAGAAAAGCAAGAGTCATTGTAATTGGACAAACCAGCCGAAAGACACTGAAAGTCGGAGTCCCGCAAGGCGGAGTCCTCAGCCTCAACTTGATAATAGTATTTATCAATGACATCGTCAAATACCTCCTCGAAATGTCCAGAGGGTTATCTATGCCGATGATCTTGTAATCTGGTGCTTGAAAAGCACATTAAAATCGACCATTACCGGATTTACGAAGCGCTGAAAGTTCCTGAGGACTGGACAAAGACGGGGCTCATAACAATCAACTCCAGGAATACCACCTACACAATCGTTAGTTTCTTCTCGAAAGAACCGACAACAAACCTCAAAACCCTGCGTACAGACGCTGCAAGCGGACAACAAACCACGCACGCTGGCGTGACCTTCGACAGGCAACTCACCTGGAAACAGCAGACAAACATTTCGAAGCTAGAGCCAAGCTGTTGTTTGTACTCATGAAAACGCTAACCTGCACAACATGGGTGCAGATGCAGCAATCCTCTGCAAGATGTATACGGGCAGCGTCAGACCAGTCCTTGATTATGGAGTGACGGCATGGGGCGCATCTGCCAATTCAAACTTTGACAAAGTGAGCAAGGATCAGAACCAGTCGGACAGAATAATCACATAACTGGCGCCATGCGGTCAATCCCTACTCAAACCCGGAAACCATCAAGGTCGTTGAGTCCATAGACGACAAAAGCGAAACCAAACTCATAACACTGACTGCAAAGTCCAAACGACTGCCAAATCAGCCCATGAACAGCAGACTGAGCCAACCACCAAATGGAAACCTTAGATTTTGCTTAACAGTTTAGTCCCTCCATTATTGTTAACCTAGTTTATACGCCTTTCTTTTGTATAAGAATAACGAAGCGATCTGACAAAGCCAAAAGAAATACCTTAATATAACTATTTAATTAAAATATTTATTAACGGTTGTGTAAGTATAGATATTCCAAGTAAAACACAAAACAAACACAACAACATCTAAATATTAATCAGGGCCTCCTATCTTATTTGGGCTTATTTGATAAATAGCTTTTTACTTTCATTTATTGATGTAGGCATATGTAATTGAAAAGATCAAATCGGCAGTATACAATCTGAGGGAGGAATGCGTATATTAATTACCAAAATATCTCTGATTACTTTCCAATGAATTCATACTTCATAGCACGGTTGTTATGTTTATTAATTGCAAGTCTATGGTGAAACCGACCATTTGTCGCGAAATAAACAGTACATGAAATTTTTAAAGGTTATGAATTTTCAATGTTAAGCATATTTTGTTAAAAAAAAGTATGTATGTGTGTATCATATTGCTTACATGTGTTCAAGAAGAACTAAATACATATTGTTTAAATAAAAAAAGTTGTCATGTTTAAACTTTCGACCTTATCATGTGGCTTAGCATAATATTAGATTTTGTTTGCCCTTTTCGTTACTGTCACCCTTTTGTATTTTTTTTGACATTTATAGTTTTGGCACGTCTCAGCATTCAGAAAATAATTAGGCCAATTAGAATGGAATGTTGTTTCATGTAAATCTTAATTCATGAGCCATGTTGTAATTACATTTTACTTAAATTGTGTACTCCCATGCTGAGAAAAATGACTTACAAAAAACGGAAATAACTTTGGTTTATGTTTTATTGCAACAAAGGTTATAAACTATGGTTGTAGCAGGGGAGATACCTTTGTATAAAATGTAATTAAGACAAAAAGCCAACTGAAAAGGGGTGAGACATAAAACAGTTGCTATAGAAAAGACACCGAATAACATAACAAACGCACAAACATGAATGAAACTAGGGCCACCGCATTGGAATGATCAATTAAAAAGCACAAGGAGTTTAAACCGGTCGTAAGAAGCTGCAAACCTCACACTTGGCCCTGAATTATTAATTAAACATGTACGTGAACAGAAAAAAATAAGCTTATAGGATCAATATTAAAATTAAATAAATAAAACTACAAGAAAATACATTTCAATTTAATTACCATTTAACGACTAAATGCTTACCACAGCACCAGAACCGTAACTTTCTGAGACAGGGTGAACTGAAACCAAATCAACGAGTATCAACTACATCTCTTCTTTAATATTAAGCTTTAGAGACATAGCTTAGACACATGCCAGAACTTGAATTTGAAATAAGTAATGATTTGGCATGTTCAATAAAGCTTACTCTTGGTGTGATGTGAAATACAAATCTTAACAGTTCGCATGACTGAGATTCCTTTGCCCTATTAATTTGCAAGTTCTAAATCAGGTGCAACTGCTATCTAATCTAATTCAGCAAAAAGGTTAGTAATTGTATCTTAACTAATAAAATGAAATTGTGCACTTGGGTAGATATATAAATAACTGGTTGGAACAATATATATATATATATATGACGGGGCGTTTGTGGAGACGGAATTAATAAAGGTCGACATTAAAAAGAGAGAAGAACTTTTACGCGAAAAGACAAGCTCGAAGCGTAATAAAAGGATTCCGCTCGTTATTACATTTTCGCGCGCACTACCGAAAATCGGTCGTATAATCCGCAGACACCTACACACNTCGTATCAAATAGGTTATGCAAATGATTATAGCTCGCCAATATTTATACTTATACGAACAATATCGAGTACGAACATAGAAAATAATTTAATCATACTATTCATGAAAATATAGTTCATATGTATCAAGTTAATATATATATATATAAGAAATAGTAAACCCCATACGGTACAGGGGACACTCTTCGGTGTAATATAAGAAATAGTAAACCCCACTGAGGTCCCTGTGGCATTATAGTGACCAGCCAGGCAGCCACAAACCGTAAATGGACCGAAGCAAAATACTACTAAGCAGAAGTTACAAATAAATCAGTAGTTAAATGTTAAAAAACTTCTCATGTAACAAAGAGAACTTTCAATTTGGATATTGAAATTGTTTAATAGTTATAATCTGTATATAGTGAAGAAATTCCATTTAAAACAGCTACAATGTTGACATATACTTTATCCATAATTATTTTTTTGTTAACAGAACTTTTCAATTACTTTTTATTTTTGCAAAACGCTGAGTGCTGTGTATGTTTGTAATGAGTGATTATGTTCCACACTTTTACCTTATCCAATGACACATCGTAAAAATTCGGTCTTTTGACCATAATGTTTTTGTCATCATTTTTCATTTTATTTGACATTCATGACACTCCCACGTCGACAAGAATGACTTTGAAATGCGGAATTAGTGTTGGTAAATATGTTCTTGAAACAATAGTAATAAATGATGCACTGCTTCGTTTTTTCGTCCTATTTTTACATTTAAGTTCACAGTTCATGTGCGAGTTTGGTTAATTTGGCATTTATAAGCAACTAGCATCGCTGTGTTTCATTGTGTCCACATGTGTATCTTCTAAGCTTTCTGCTGTGCTTATGCGCGTCAAATGAGGAAAAATACTCTTTTCATTTTTCGCCAATATGTGCCGAAATTAAATAAATAAATCATGCTTATAGCGATCCTAATTAACTTATTAGTTTATTTTATTGAGAAAAACGTTTTTGGTATGTTTCTATGTTTTCGTTATCTTTAAAACTGTTTTATTAATAATTTGTATATTTTGAATATTTGCTCGGTTTAAACTATGAAACACCGTGAATACATAAGGTTTTAACAGACATTTAAATATTTATTTTAATATTAAGGACCTAACTCAAAGTCGTATGCTAATTTGCTTTTGCAAACGAACACTATTATTATTGGCCAATATATTATGTTTCACCCATTTATTTACATATATGCCCAAACGCAAAATTGTATTTAATTAGTTAACATACAATTACTTACCTTTGTGCTGAATTAGATAAGCTTGCAGATGCACCTGATTAAGAACGCGCAAATTAATAGGGCAAAGGCTTGTCATTCTATCGAAATTGATATGTATTTTCTTGTATTGCTTTTTATTTAATTTTAAAATTGATGCGATAAGCTTAATTTTTCTGTACACTTTCATGTTTAATGAAGAATTCTTGGCCAAGTGTAAGGTTTTAAGCTTCTTATAACCGGTTTTAAACCCACAGTGCTTTTAAATTGATCGTTCCAAGGCGTTGGCCCAAGTTTTATACATGTTTGTGCGTTTGTTATGTTAGTCTGTGTCTTGTCTTGAGCATTTGTTTTATGTCTCACTCTTTGTCACCCTTTCCTCAAATAATGGGCCGCATTGTATAATAGGGTTTCTTCACTGCTACAACCATATTGTATAACCTTTATTGCAATAAAACATTTACCAAAGTAAGTTCCGTTTCTTAAGTCACTGTTGTCGGCGTGGGAGTACGTCATTAAAGTAAAGTGTAATTACAACATGGCTCATAAATTAAGATCATCATAAATCAACATTCCATACTAATCGGCCTTGTTATTTTTTTATGCTGATGCATGTCGAAACTATAAATGTCAAATAAAATACAAAAAGATGACCGTCACTTCATAAGGTCGAAAGTTTAACCATGACAACATATTTGGTTTAGACAATATGTATTTGGTTATTGTAAACACATAAACTTTCAACGTTAATTGCATCCGCTAGTTGGAGCTTGTGATGTGTTATTTTAAGCACCAGCGATCTTCCGCATAGATAGCAATTTGGACATTTCGAGGCAGGTATTTGACGATGTCATTGAAGAATACTATGATCAAGTTGAGGCTGAGGACTCCGCTTTGCGGGACTCCGTCTTTCAGTGTTTTTTTTTCCGGCTGTATAGTCCAATAAAAAGGATTGTTGCTGTCCTGCTGTTCAAGTTCTGGCAGATCCATTGGAACATACAACCGACCCCAGAACTTTTCTGAGCTTCAACCTCAACCTCGTTCTTCCAGCCCTTATCGAAGGCCTTCTTCATGTCAATTAAGATCGTCCGGCCGGGTGTTTTTCTAGTCCTGGAAGCAACATTTAATCTTTGGGGCGATGTATGTCACATGGTCCTGAGTCGAAAGATTTTTCCTGAAACCTGCCTGCTCTGGAGAAATGATGTTGTTCTTCTTCGTATGCCAAGTGGGTCTGGTTTTGATAAGCCCTTCATGAGGACATTTTAGCACGGAACAATCCAAATTGATCTAGAAAATTTACAAAGAGCGCTATAAAGTCGGTGCACATACAAAGTATATATAGAATGGTGCATGTGTTCCCCATCTTAGTCAAGCAACGTGCGTTTATATACAGTGTATATGAAAACAAAACCGTGTAATAATCGACTTCTAGTAACAAATATAAATTTGCAGTGTTAATCCCACACTATTTTTTTTAGCAATACCATACTATGTTAGTGATATATTTACTTGAAGCGCGGTCATAAAAGATGCTTGTATTATAGATCATTACTTGTACGCATACATTCAGTAGACTACAAGAATGATTTAGCCGTCTGACTTGATAGACGAAACAGTATTTCCCTGGTTAATTATAAAGTCGTGTCATAATCACAACACAGTGTTTTCTTGTAGCACCTGTTGCTAATTAAGAAATTGGTCGTCCAAGCAGTTAATGCGCTTCCGTTTCGAAGCCGCTTTATTATGTCATAAATCACGCACACATTGTATTCATGAACCCTAAAGTGACATCTTTCCTGAGCGCTAGACTTTGATGGACAGCATCAAAATGGTATCGTTGACGTTAATTCATGACGTCATAGTTCAAAGTCACGTGCTCGCATTGGACCTCGTAAGCTTTTGTTCGTGTGCTTGTATTCAGCAAGTTGATTTTTTATAGTAAAAACTGAAGTAAAAAATTAAGAACTACACAACTTTTAAATGTTAACATTTTAGCAAAATTATTCATTTCAGGAGTCAGTTAAGAGCATTAACTGGACGACTTCTATGACCAGTAACACAAACAATTTAACGCATGAACGTTTACTTAAAGACTATGATGTGTGTATAAGTTCATGCTTCAGGCCTGACATTAAGAAACATTATGTTATAATAGGAGCACATGACTTAAATACTCCTCATCTTTAATATCAAGATCAATTCATTGATTGTGGTATTTGTAAACATCTTATGTTAACCAAACACAGTGTATCCATCTATGAACTACAACAACTTAAATACTGTGCATGCTATGACGAATTGCATGAAACACAGATTGAACAACTGTTGCAAAGTATACACAGCAACTGAAAATATCATTTATTTCAAGAAATTACATATTTTTTACATGTTTTAAATAGCATGCACTTAAAGTAACATCATATAAATAATTAGCAATATCTGAATTACCGCAAACAAGTTATAACAGTAAATAATTGAACATTTTTCTCTCCAATTACTGACGCAGCATACAAAACCGGAAGTTGTTTGTTGTCGAAGTCTCTTACGTTTGAATATATGTTAATTGCGCGTTAGTTTGCACCTTTAATGGCATGTTAACATTACAAAATAACGATATAACGCGATTGTCGGTGTCTGAGATCATATGTCAGTAACACTGCGCGCGTTACGTTCTTAAATAAACGAAGATGATGCGAAACAGCGTCTCAAGAAAAGGTATTTTAATAACTTAATTAGTGATTTATCAAATGTGACAGTTCTAAAATGGATACATGGTATAGAATGTATATTAAAAGATGTACCTTTCGGCATTATATAGTGGGGTTTTCAATAGCGGTAGTGTCTGATACGTTACTGGGACTGGCTTTTAAATGGAATTTAATATTAAAATTGTTGCATTGCTTTTATACTGCGAAACTTTGTGCCGAGGTAAATATTTAGTGTTGTTACTTTGTAAAAGCAATGTTTTTAGTCATCCATAAGGTTTAGTTTTTTTTTAATGTTTTCAAATCTTCTAAAATAAAACCAGTTTTGTGGATTTGAAACAATGTTTTAACGCCCTTTGTATTAAGAAGATTGTAAGATTATGGTCGTTCTGTTTTCTGTCCAATTTAGTGAATTAAAAAGCCCGTTTGTTTTCACCAACGAAACAATGGCACAGTTCTTTGTTTAAGCGTTGTTGCTGTAAATTTTTGTGTTAACGTGTATTGTGTGTTAAGCTACATATTATTTGCATGAAGAAATAAATATTAGTTTTATTTAAACGATTAAAGTTGTTGTGTATATTAGGAATGGCAAAAACAACACTAAAACAATTTTACAAACGCATTAAACTCAAGACCTAACGTAATAAACTCAAGACCTGGAATCGTATTTATACATATTAGAGTCATCTATAAAACGCATTTACTAAAAAAAACAAAAACGGCTTGTCTTTAAAAAAATGAAGCTGTTGTCAGTGACATAGACGCCAATCAAGTGAATGTAAAATCAATCAAACAAATCAATAATAAAAATAATTGTAATGATGGTAAAGGTTTAATATGCATTTTCTAAATTAAAAAAAAGAGAAGAAAAAGGTTTGTTCATGGAGTTAAATTCATGTGTATGCCTGAAAACATGGCTGCTCGAAATGAGGCAACAGAAGTGCTTTGTATGCCGATATTAAAGCTTCAAGACACTGATTACGATATACTTTTATATGTCTATTACGAAGGTTCCTTCTCTGGGTCTCCTGTTCCGTTAGATCACAAGGCATGGCTCCATAGCATGTATGGCCGCTTTATCGCAGACGGACTCGTTTTGGCGGGAACAATCGTCGAGGGAGGTCCGGTTTTCGGAAGATCTCGGATGATTCTCAACGCCGGACTCGTACATCCGGGTCTCGAACACACTAGTTTTAAAATTGAGCGTTGTCCGGTCAAAACGTTCGGATATTCGTGCGAAAGCTGGGTTCCACAAAGGTGTGAAGTGAACAGGCATTTGTTCGAAGGAAAGAAATTATGCTTATGTAAAGTGAACGTGTGTAAGTAGACAGAATTTCAAAGAAGATGTATATACTAGTAGTGTAGGTGTTGTAATTATGTTTCTGTTTAGTGTGTGAATGTGTTTTAAAGCTTGTATACTGTATAATTCGTGACGTGATACATGTTGTGAACAGAACAGAATAGAACAGAACAAGACTCCTACTGATATTCCAAACTTGCATGCAATTGTGTAATTATATAATTTATATTGGCTTAACTGTTGTGACAATACCTGTTTGTTCATTGTAATATGTGACATGTGTAAAATAAAAAGAGTTGTTCTGTTCACGATAAATTCTGTTTTAGGTCTGATTTTATGAGAGTCACGGAAAACATAACCTGCTTTTCGCCCGGATGTGTTTTTTGTGTGTGATGACATGGTACATTTATTTGTATTCCTTGATAACGTTTTCTACTTTTAAATAATTTTGAAACTTATATTTATGTTATTTAAATTTCTGTGAATGATTGATTTATGAACATAAACAGCTAAGTGTCTGTCCTCAATTTTATATGTCAGACTGCATTAATTGAATATAGATTGGTGCATAAGGTCTTTTCCAGTAATACTCTTTGATATAACATTTATAATAGTATAGCGAACAGTCTATTATAAAATGGAATCAATCTTCAAAAACATTACAATGTTGACATTTTCTTTCTTTGAAGGGTATTGGTTCATATTAACGCCATCTACCTGATTTCTTATTCTAGCCTATTTGAAGAAACTCTTTATAACAAAGATCAACTCTTAACTGATTGGTATAAACATGTTTTAAATATTTCTGTTCAAAATCAACATGTAATGCATGTCGTGCAAGTGCGCTAGGGGCTGGCACATAGCTTCCTGAACGATTGACCAGCCTGCGATCCTCAACCATATTAATAAATAATGTCCGACCCGATATTCAATCAAATGTTTGTTTATTAGATTATCATAAGCGAGGAATTAAAAGTGAAAAAAAAGGAAATAAATGAAAATCGCATTCATCCATTTGCACGTGCAGCACGATGATTACTTACCCGCACTTAGCCCATCAGTGTTAAAGCGTAATGGATGAGTGGTTTCAATTTAAGTGTGTAGAAAATAATGTCAAATATCAAGTTGATACCTTGAACGTTTTCGAGATATAGCAATGGTAAAGGTGTTGCGCCAGAAGTGCGATTGTCTGTGTACTTACTTATGAAAGGATACGACACCACAACTGCTAATTCTTGTTTGCAGCTGCAAACATGTAATGTTATTTGTAGACTATATATATTTTTCTGTAAAATACAATACGTCTTCCCAATTACTCTGAAGTAAACAGATACAGTAATACAAACATTTGCAATGTTAGATACGCTGGAACAAGTATGAATCTGAATTTGAAAACGCAAATTTAAACAACAAGCAAAGAGCAAATGAAGTCAATACAATAAAAAAGGTATGATTTTTATACGATTTCAGTTCGAATTTTTAAAACAGTCTTTTTGAAATTCAAGTCCGGTTACATATCAAAGCACAAACTATCAACGAATTAAAACTTCTTACCTTTTTGATTGCGTCATTTTTTTCATAATTAAAAAAGCACATTTGTTCCTTTTTCTTTAAGAGTTAATTTTGTTAGCGCGAGAGTAAGCCATACAAGTCAAGTGCAATTACGGAGTATTTAACTTGTCATAGCTTATGAAGGACACGTGAAGAACTAGCCATCTAATTATTGACATTTTCACAAATACTGTTTTTAGGAAACTTAAACGTATGTCAAATAAAATACGAGATGATGACATAAATGAAAAGGGCCGTTGATAAGGTGTATGAAGATGAAGAACAGTATATTCAAAACATATTGAAAACAGGGAACCAAATAGGAGTTACAATTGTAGGTCATGAAATATATATATTAAGTTATTAACAAATATACTACATATAATTAATCTTTTCCACGATAAACCATTTCAAATATTTCAAATTCAGTCAAGTTAAGTCACTTGACGGTTACGATAAACATTTAAAAGGACCGGATGTTTAATGCAACACGTTTTTTTTTTGTACAAGCGATAAATGTAGAAACAAAACCCAAAGCACTGTCGACTTAATTTCAAAACAAATGGATCCCCCCGCTAAATATCATAAGAAAGTATTGTTTTGACAGCAATTGTGTGATTGTATCTATTTGTTTAATAAGGAAGATAATTTATCAAAGGGCAATAGATCTTAAAATATGGGGGCAAGAGGTATGGGTACTACACTTCTGTTTCACCTAAAACAAGAACATTGAATACATAAATGGCAAGATTATGACTTCAAAATGTGAACCGACCGGCCAGGAAAAACCAGAGACGGTTAACGCTGGAAACCTGTGCTCGTTTGCCAATTGTCGGAACACAATACGAATGTCGAGCCTCATTTATGTGTCTGGTTTCAAATATAAATCAATCATATACAAACACAACAAAAAACTAAAAACTTTTCTTAGCACATGAAACTAAAATAAAACCAGACTGCACTGACTAAAGACGCCTGGTAGAATGAACTCTACACAACCAAATCGTATGTTTGAGATCCTCGTGCAAGACTGACCAATCATGTTATTACTGTAAAACAGTCACGTTTCGCGCAAGACAAATATATCTCGCTATACTTTCGAAACGCGTGAAATAAAAAGTATTTACTACACTTCTGTTTCACCTTAAAAAACAACAAACTCATGTTTGCAATACCAGACGAGACGTTTAGAAAACGAAAAGAGCGGGCTGGTGGGAATTTTTTTTTATTTAAAATCACAATTCTATTTGAGAATGAAAATGCCTCTATTTATAACGCCAGAGCCTTAGACACACTCAGTCTCCTCTCCAAGGAGTCACAGACATACCTATCCTTACTATTTTCGCTCTTCCAGCGACCATGCCGTTTCCAACAACGGTCATTAACTCCTGCGTTCGCCGCGCATGTTGCGCCCCCCGGCGCGCAATGAATGCAAGCCAATATTCGCATTACCTACCACTTCTCTCAATCTAGCCGTTATACACTCGCGTCAACGGTTTGTCTTTCTGAATCAATTTTAAATTGCCTTTTGACTTATTAATAGGTCTAAACAAGAAACAATTGTCACTCGTCGAAAATCCAGCAATTTCTAAATATCTATTTAAAATAAAATACGGACAAGCCGCAGTTTCGCCTTTAGCGATATCGACTTTTTTTGCCGTTACGATATTGGTCAGTCTTACTTTTTTCTTATGGTAATTGTAAAATATTCGTTAAAAAATTGAATATCATCACATCTCAAATTAACTAGCTCGTTAAATCGTAAAAAGCCATTAAATGCTAAAGAGATCATGCATAAACCCCTTATACAAACAAATCTGTATTGTTAGCATATTTTTCGCAAAGCTCTTTAAACGATTCTAAAGAAATCGGTTCCTTGCGAGAAACAGGTTTTGACAATGTTCTTTTTGCAGATTCTAGCAAATTCATCACAAATGCGTAAGCCGTGTGATCAGGAAGATTTCTGAGAGAATGAGCACACTTAATGCTATATAAAGAAGCACTAAATATAACAGAACTCGATACTTGCTTGTCAATAAGATCAGTCAAATACAACCCCACATGGATAGGGGAAGCTGAAACCGCTAAGCCGCACTTTGAACATGTAAAAGATTTCCACTTATTGAAATAACTAAAATACTTAATGTTTTATATTGTCACTTCTTGAATACACAAGTTGTCCAGACATCTTTCCCGCCAAATCTCCAAACTCGCTTACGCTAATCCCGCTGTCCTGAATCTCCGTCTCAATAGCAGTCTTGAGATTTAAACCTGCAGAAATAAATGATACGTCACTCAACAAATCGTAATGCAATAAATCCAAAATTCAACGGTCTCCCATCAAATACGCCGTTCCTTCCTCTGCCTCTTTTGGTAATATGACCCGCTGCAAATAAAATGAAATCATGCACAAAGTATGCTTTATCATTCCCTCCAAGAAAGCACAACGGCCAAAAAGGAGCCGACTTCCAAATAGGCAACAACACAGTTGCAATACACTGTTCGTGTTTTATCTTAAGAATACAATCATATGCTAATCAAGGCGGGGAACAATCCAGTTGTTCTCGCCTTTCCACTCCACACTAAATGCGTCTACAGCGGAAGTACCTGGGCACTTATATCTAGAATTAAATTTGGCGCATTAAGTATTGTAATAACATGCAAAACGATCACATGTATGTGGACCCCAAGTTATTTCTAAACTTTCGAAAACATTATTTTAAAATGACCAATCGTCACTATCAGTTGATCTACTAAAAAAGTTGCTTTTTCGTGGAACCCAATTTGGTACCAATATTATACCATAAATTCTACAGACATCATCAACATGTACTGCAATATCTTGCAGATATGGCTTTCTACTGCCTGTTTTTTAAAATACTTGTTACATTCCTGTTATCGGAATTTAATTTTACTACAGATCCTTTTACTTGTTCCAATGAACTATTAAACACTCTGCGTACAGCTTCTAACTCCCTCCAGGTAGAACTGAGTCCTGTTTCAGACTCGGACCAACAACCCACAACATCGCTATTGTTGTGATTCTCTACATAACCTCCAAATCCAGCTCCACTGGCGTCACAATAGACGACGGTTTGCTCAATTTTGCAAAGCTCATCAAATTCCTCTAATTTCCCACAATTCAGCGAATGTATGTTACATTTCTTAAATAATATCTCATCAAAAGCCTTGCTTGTCACCAAGACAGGAGCATCCCATCTCGCTCTGGACAATACGCACTGATAAAGAGACCTTGACCTTAAACGTACAATCGGCCCCATAGCGCTTTGCATCAAAATCAGCTGATCAGTCGTGCAATTACACGTACATGAAACATATTTTCATCGTTAATAATTTTAGATGAAAGCTCAATTAATAAACAGACGGTGCTTTCTATACACGCATCATTAACTCGCACAGTACCATCATGCATATGCCAAGTATACCCTAACCGATCTATGCTCTGCCGAGGTTCCCAATGATATTTTTCATCAGCGATTAAGAACCCAAAGTTCCGTAAATCTTCCCGTATGAACCTTGAAACACGGGAAGCGTTTTCAAATGAATTTGAACCACCGAGATCGTCATCCAGAAATAAAACTATTTTGTGACCCACTGTCCTCCATTTTGTTTACAAGAACTCTCAAAATCTTAGTAAAAATGAAACCCGCTGTTGAGATCCCGAATGGTAACACGTTGTAAACGAAATACCTTTTTCCGTTCTCAGTTTCCCAGCAAAAACCTAGAAATTGTCTATGTTCTGGAAAAAGCATTATATGATGATAAGCGGATCTTATATAAAATGAAAGTAAATAGTCCCCTTTACAAAAGATTTGTTTAGCAACTGACTGATCTTCAAAACAGACCTTGTATTTAAATAAATCTGGATTTATGTAACGACAATCTAATACAAGTCTAGCTTTTCCACTTTTTCCATAAGCCACAGTTAAAAGATAAACAACAACTGGAGGTTTGTTCATTTGAGAAATACAACCCTTAGCCAATAAACTTTCTATTTCGCTCGAAACAAATGAATAATTATCATTAGCAGATTTTTTATTGGGTAAAATAACAGACTGTGGTACATCTCTAAAAGGCAACTTATATCCATTATTCACAACATCTAATATGTACTCGCTTGCATTTGCGTTTTTCCAATACTCGTAACAATAATTAAGAATATCTACAGGCGTTTCGACTGATATTTTGCAATCGAACTTACTTTTTTCTCAAGCACAGTACAGTAAACATGGTAACTTATCTTGCTTTCTTTCGAAACAACGGCTCCACCGTCTGGGACTACAGCCTTGCACTCGGTTCGCCAATGTCCTGTACGCCCACACCGGAAACACGTCCCAGGCCGTCTAGTCTGCGAAGCTGCCGTTTTCTGATTCGATGCCGATGCTACGATTCCGGTCTGCCTTCTGCTGGGCTCTGTAGATTTTCTTTTCTTCATCGGAGTCCTCCGCTAAAGGATGAGCTTCATACTCATGCACTACTCTCCATCCGCTATCTGATGAATCTGCTAATTGTATTAGCTTCTGTCTATGCAATAGAATGTCCGTACCTTCTGCATTTTTCTTATTCGCGGCTACCACAGATTCGATGGGCTACAACCTGACGGATTCTTGCAACAATCCTTCTGCCTCTCTTAATTTGTTCAAAACTTGGTTGTTAATCTTGTACTGTTCCTCGTTACCCTTCTAACGAAACGTGTAATTCTCGTTCCTAGACAAATTTTCTTGAATATAATTTAACTGGGCTTGCGACGACTGTTGATTGTCACTCATTCGTCTTTCCAAGCTCTCAAATTTTCTTGAAATAATGTCCTCTAAATGAGAAAGAATGTCATCTTTTGACTCGCCATGGCTGAACGACCACGTGTAAAACGAACTGTGTACACAGCGAAGAAAATAAAACCGGACTGCACTGACTGAAGACGCCTGGTAGAATGAACTCTACACAAAAAAATCGTATGTTTGAGAACATTGTGCAATACTGACCAATCATGTTATTACTGTAAAACAGTCACGTTTCGCGAAAGACAAATATTTCACGCTATACTATCGAAACGCGTGAAATAAAAATTATTGGGTTCTTGCGCATAGCATACCCCCTCAATAAAATCCAAAAACCTAGTTTCAAGTTGATGCCTTATTGCGTTTTCCAGATATTCTAAACACACACATTTAAAAACAAACAGTAACAATGACCAATACTATAAAGATACGGAAGCAATAGTTACAGTTCTTGTTCACTGTTCATAATAATATCTACCAACCTTACGTTTAAGTTTCAGAGCTGACACCTCAATTAGTTTTTTTTTAAGTTTTGTTTCGTATTGTCTACCCCATGCCCAAGAAAAACAACATATACTTACTTTCATCGATTATCCCCCTATCTCGGAGATTCTCCTTATCAGTTACGTAATGGTCATTTAGTTCTTTAATTCTAGATAAGTCTCGCACTTTTGTGTGAGATGCATTATCAAATTCTTGGTCTTTAACGTGTATTACTGCCTCCAATGAAATACGAAACATAACTTTGGAATGTCATGTACAGTATGGCACGTTTTCAGAGTCTTAAAATGTGTCTTTTTACATATACTCGTACTCAATAACATACAAAACACTAGAAAAGTGCATCCAAAGCTACTTCAGCTGTGGTCCACTAAAAGCAATATTATGGAAGTTATAACATAGCTGTGGAAACAAAATAAATAAAGCAATATTGACAGCTTTCTTCTTTTTTATTCATAAAAAATCAACTTAGTTTAATAAAGACATGGTTTGTACATGATATATATGGCTAACATCTATGAACACAATAACTCATACTGTAGGAAGCCAATTCCAACCACTATTCCTATAAATGTAGGCAAAAGCAACATATGAATTCCGATTCATCGGTACAAAGTTATAACGGACTGCATACATTAAACACGAAGCATTATAGCTGTACAAAGCCCTATTACAAGTATTTCAAATATGATTTCTTCCATTCATAAAAATGGTATGGAAAATGTACAATTCAATGTTTTGCCAAATATTACGTCGTAATCTCTAACAGCATTGTCAGTAAATTTCAAATGACTTTTTATAGCAACATTGATAATTGAAGACTTTGGTTAAAAAAAAATAAGATTCACATGGCATATGAGTAATTTATACTGTGCTCTTTGAGTTCAACAGTGTACGAAAATAACATGAATTTTTAAGGAATATAACGCATATGACATCTGAAAAAATAGCACATAAAATACAAATTAAAGGATGCAGACAGATACAGAAAACATACACCATATAATGGCCACAAAAAAAAGATTGACTAAGATTCTTTTCATCTACATTCCACACAACTTACCTATCACAGACATTGATTTAAAATCTAATTTACAGTTTTAGCACAACTTTGAATTAATGTACTAAGAAACATGGTTCAAATGGGCCAATCACTTAAAAGGACAGTTGAACAAACCAATCCACATACATTCATAACAACTGAATAACTATAAATTAAACGCTGATAAAGGAATGAACCATGGTTTACTTTCAAGAAAAATAATAGCACAAGAAGTCTGCATCAAACACCAATTTTCCTTCACTGAACACACACAAATATGGTATATAATACTATTTGAACAGTAATGTTGCAAAGGTTTTATATAATAATAAAAATGATCTTGATAATCATATTTCCTTTTTAACTTATGAGTGAAGTACTAATAGACATGATTGTAAACCAATAACTGTTTTTTAGTTATTTATAGTACTTTAAACGATGATTATATATAGGCCGGTCTTTCCTGGCTATTCGTGCAGAGAAAGAACAAATACATTCTTCAACAGCATCATATTGAGTCCTCATGACTCATCCACAGATCTTTTCCGACTTAAACTTGAAGCGAAAGAACTGTTTTATCATCACCAAATTATCAAATGCTTAGCTAAAAATTAAAATGCTTGATATGTGAGATATTACTTTTAATATTAACCTTTCCCTTTAATTGCATTTAGAACCACGGAAAATGAGAATAATGTAGAAAAAAAAGGAATAAAGCATTCATTAAAAATATACAATTTCATATTTGTTTGTAAAATAAAAGATACAAACCATAGAGATGATGACAAACTAGCGAATGGCAAAAATTCAGTCAGAACAAGAACAAGATAGAACTACAACCTAAAATGAAAAATAACTGCCTTAATGACGTTCATCATTTGACGAAAATGTGCTACAATTATCTTCTTTTGTATCGAAAAGAAGACACCAAGATAGTACTTTTATGCTGAAGCCTTTCCGATGTCATTCAAGGCATAGATACTAGCCATGGACATACTATATTTTTCAACTGCTTGAAATAATTCTGATGTCATCATCATGATGACATCAGAATTATTTCAAGCAGTTGAAAAATGACATGTACTGGGCACAATGATTTAGCCGTCTGAATTGATGTGATAGACACAACCGTATTTCCCTGGTTAATTATAAAGTTATGTCATAATCACAACGCAGGGTATTCTTGTAGCACCTGCTGATAATTAAGAAATTGGTCGTCCAAGGAGTTAATGCGCTACCGTTTCAAAGCCGGTTTATTCTGTCTGTCGTACACATTGTATTCATGAACCCTAAAGTGTCATTTTTCATGAGCTCTAGACTTTGATTGACAGAATTTTCAAAAACGGTTGATGTTGAATTGTGTATTATGGTGTCGTTGACGTTTGTTCATGACGTCGTAGTTCAACGTCATATTGGACCTCGTAAGCTTTTGTTCGTGTGTTTGTATTCAATGTGAAAAGTTAAGAACTACACACATGTTAAATGTAAACATTTCAGCAATATTAAGCATTCCATAAGTCCGATTAGAGCAGTAACTGGACTAACTTCTATGACCAGGAACACAAACAATGAAAAGCAAGAAAGTTAACGCAATGAGACTATAATGTTGTGTGTATTCGCTCATGATACATACCTGACATCAAGAAACATTATGTTATAACAGGAGCACATTACTCAAATACTCATCACCTTTAATATCAATATCAATTTATTGATTGTGGTATTTATAAACATCTTATGTTAACCAACACAGTGTATACAATCTATGAACTACAACAACTTAAATACTGTGCATGCTATGACGATTTGCATTAAACACAGATTGAGCAACTGTTGCAAAGTATACACAGCAACTGAATATATCATTTATTTCAGTAAATTTCATAGTTTTTACTTGTTTTAAATATCATGCACTTTTTTAATAACAGCAAATACATAATAAGCAACATCTGAATTAACGCAAACAAGTTATAACATGAAATAATTGAACATCTTTCTGTCCAATTAATTACGCCTTTACGAAAACCGGAAGCTGTTTGTTGTCGAAGTCATTTATGTTTAAATACATACATGTAACGCAATCAACGTAAAAATATGGTAATTGCGCGTTAGTTTGCAGCTTTAATGGCATGTGAACATAACAACATAACAACATAACGAGATGCTCGGTCTCTGACATCATATGTCAGTAACACTGCGTTCGTTATGTTGGTTAATGAACGAAGATAATGCGAAACAGCGTCTCAAGAAAAGGGATTATACTTACTTAGTGATTCGTCAATTGTGACAGTTCTCAAATGGAAACACCGTATGGAATATATATATTAAAAGATGTAAACACATTTCGTCATTTATGAACTGGGGTTTTGCAATAGCGGTAGTATCTGATCAGTGACTGGGACAGGCTTTTAAATGGAAATTAATATTATACTTGTTGCATTGCTTTTATACTGCGAAACTTTGAGGCCAGGTAAACTTAAGTGTTGTTACTTTTAAAATGATAAATTTTTTTAGTCATCCATAAAAAAATGTTTTGAAATCTTCTGAAATTAAGCAAGTTTTTTGGATTTAAAATAAGTTTAAAAAGCTCTTAATATGAAGAATATTGTCAGATTATTGTTGATTTTTTTTTGTCCAATTTTATTCAATTAAAAAAAACGTTGCTTTTAATTTGTGAGAGCGTGTTACTTGCGTTAAGCTTATTTTATTTTCATGAAGGAAAACATATATTTGCTTTATTTTAACGATTAAAGCTGTTGTGTATATTATTAATGACAAAACGAAAATAAAACAAGTTCACACACGCAATAAACTCAAGACCTAACGCAATAAACTCAAGACCTGGAATCGTATTTATACATAAAAGAGTTATCAACTAAATGCATTGACTTTATATATAT